>CAUYLG010045766.1:0-98566 GCA_963573385.1 Cacajao melanocephalus | reverse complement strand
ACAACAAAATTATATAAATAATCAAATAATAATTAAAAAAAAAAAAAAAAAAAAAAAAAAAAAAAAAAAAAAAAAAAAAACATGAAAAAAAAGCTCAAAAGCACTGATCATTAGAGAAATGCAAATCAAAACCACAATGAGATACCATCTCATGCCAGTCAGAATGGCGGTTGTTAAAAAGTCAAGAAACAACAGATGCTGGCAAGGCTTTGGAGAAATAAGAACATGTTTTGTTTTTTTACTTTGTTTGTTTTTGAGACGGAGTCTCGCTCTTGTTGCCCAGGCTGGAGTGCAATAGCGCAATCTTGGCTCACTGCAACGTTCGCGCCTCTCAGGTGCAAGCGATTCTCCTGCCTCAGCCTCCCAAGTAGCTGAAATTACAGGCACCTACCACCACACCCAGCTGATTTTTGTATTTTCAGTAGACACGGAGTTTCACCATGTTGGTCAGGCTGGTCTCAAACTCCTGACCTTGTGATCTGCCCACCTCGGCCTCCAAAAATGCTGGGATTACAGGCGTGAACCACGGTGCCCAGCCTAGAACATGTTTACGCTATTGGTGGGAATGTAAATTAATTCAGCCATTGTGGAAGACAGTGTGACAATTCCTCAAAGACCTAGAGGCAGAAATACCATTTGACCCAGCAATCCTATTACTGGGTATATAGTCAAAGGAATATAAATCATTCTATTATAAAGACACATGCATCCATATGTTCACTGCAGCACTATTCATAACAGCAAAAACATGGAATCAACCCAAATGCCCATCAATGATAGACTGGATAAAGAAAAACATATACACCATGGAATACTATGTATGCAGTCATAAAAAGGAATGAGATCATTTCCTTTGAAGGGACATGGATGGAACTGGAAGCCATTATTCTCAGCAAACTAATACAGGAACAGAAAACCAACCACCACATGTTGTCATTTATAAGTGGGAGCTGAACAAGAAGAACACAGGGATACAGGGAGGGGAACAACACACACTGGGGCCTGTCAGGGGGGCCAGGGGAGGGAGAGCATTAGGATAAATAGCTAATATACATGGGGCTTACTACTTAGGTGATGGGTTGATAGGTGCAGCAAACAACCACGGCAAACATTTACCTATGTAACAAAACTGCACATCCTGCACATGTACCCCAGAACTTAAATGCTGAACAAAAAAAGTATTTTTATTGATAAAATAGCTCGACGTTTGCAATCCATACACACTATGTTAATAAAAAAAAAAACTCAAGAGTTATTTCAGAAAAATAGTAAAAGATTCCAAGAAAAGAAAGGTGGGATTTCATTTTCTGTGGCAGTTGGTTTCACCCATAATAAATAAAAGAAGTTAGAAAAAAAATTCAGTGTTCCATTAGATTTTGATGCCTAAAATATTATCTTTGACCATCAAAGCTTTACTGGCATAAGAAACATGTATTTCTTTATCCAGTAATTTATATTATTTATCTATTTATAATACAGTAAAATGCTATTTATTGATTTAATTCCTACATCATTCTCTAGACCAAGTACAAAAGCACTACAGAATTAGTTATAAATTACCTAAATCTTAACAGTGGGTATAAGAAACATACAACTATGTTACACCTCTTACTGTTCATATCAAACAAACAGTGGACATTGTTTAACATATATATAGATATTATGTAAAATTAAAAACCTGAACCTATATTTAAGTATATATATTTAAACATAAACAACAAGTAGAGAGAGTGGACTCAATATGTCAAATATATTACCAATATTGTCTACAGTTTACCAATTAAAACAGAAGTAAGGGCATACGTATTTTTAAATAAATAAATTTAACCAAGAGAAGAACTTAAACAAAATTATTAAATTCTTAAATAGGACTAAATGAAGGGGTAGAGAGTTTTACTATGATTTTTTGCCTTGTATATCTGTAGCTTAAACAATTTACCATGTGTATTCATTATTTCAGTAATAAAAAATGTTTAAGTATTAGAAATAAAAATATGTGCTGCAAAATCACATTTTGCAAAAAAATAAATAAATAAAGAGATACAGTAACAGATAAAGACATGAAGTAGAAGATATACATGCACGTGATGATATGATCAAATCAGGGTAACTGGGGTATCCATAACCTCAAACATATACCATTTATTTGTTTTGAGAACAATCCAAATCTTGTCCTCTAGCTATTTTGAAATATACTATAAATTATGATTAATTATAGTCACTGTATTGTGCTATCAAATACTAGAACTGGCCGGGTATGGTGGCTCATGCCTGTAATCCCAGCACTTCGGGAGGCCAAGGCAGGCAGATCACTTTAGGCCAGGAGTTCAAGATCAGCGTGGCCAACATGACGAAAACCCTTCTCTACTAAAAATACAAAATAATTAGCCAGTTGTTGCGGTTCACCTCTGTAATCCAGTTACTTGGAAGACTGAGACATGAGAATCCCTTGAATCCTGGAGGCAGAGGTTGCAGTGAGCCAAGATCATGCCACTACACTCCAGCCTGGGCACAAGAGTAAGACTCTCAAAAAATTAAAAAATACTAGAACTTATTCCTTCTACTAACTGTATTTTTGTACCCATACTCAACTTCTCTTCATCTTCTCTTCCCCCTACCCTTCCCAGCCTCTGGTAACCACCATTCTGTTCACTGCCTTTATGTACAACTATTATGTATCAACAAAGAAAAAAGGTTCTAAAAACATGTTCTAAAATTTTTTTAATTTAAAAGTCTTTTAAGAAACAAGAAGATATATGTATCAATCAAAATATTAATAGTGGTTACCTCCACCTGGTGGCAAAATGCAAGATTATATGAATTTTCTTATATGTTCCTATATGTATACTTAACAAATTTGATATCTTAACATAAATTACTTTGTAAGTTAAAAAAAAATAGTACTTAAACTTGTTTTTTAAAAAATGAGTAGGTTGAGAAAATGGCTCAAAGAGATGCATCAACTTTCCAATAACGCACTTATTTTTACCAATTATATCTATAAAGTCACATTTATCAATATTATAAGTACTTAAAATACACATACAAGTTTATTTTACTGTCTTTCAAAGGTCTGAAACATCTTAAGGAATCCTTAATGTAGTTTTTGCTTGTTGTTATTTTGAATCTATTTTATCTACAAGAATATTTCTCCAATTTTATGTGTGCAAGCAAAATTCTATTGGAGTTACAGAAATTTTATTGCAGATAATTTTTCACAATGCATTACTCTATATATCAAGAAGAGGATGTGTGTCTATGATATTTTTATTCCAACTCCCAAACATAATTAATTGCAACAAGATATTGATCTATAAAATATTCTTCCTTCTACACACTTTAAAATTTTAACAGTAATGGAAAACAAATGCAAATCTGTAAATGTAAACATACACATACATTATATAAAGTATATGCTATCACATTAAATAATTTTAAGTGTGTTAATTTTAAAAAATAAGATTAAATAGTTACATACAAATGCAACTCCTGCAGAATAACGAGTAATACACATCTTTCCAGGAAATGTTGCTCCCACATAATCAGGGTAATCCCTATAACTAAATAAATAAGTTTACATTTATAATTGATTTTAACAGACAATTTAAATGTGAGAATTCCTACTTATAATTTAAGTCTGCAGTTCATATCCAAATCTAAAGCAAACTGAGGTATGATCTTTCCATATGTCCTTAATTGTTTCAAATTTGGAATATCATTTAATATGACATATTAGTATTAATTCAATTAAATACTCTTGATATCTGAAACATATCCAATAGATCCAAGTTTTTAATGCCTTTAGTGTTCTCATCACATCTGGTTATGTTTACCAAAGGCTTTGCTCCAATGTTCTGATAAAAAATGCTTTGTTAAGTGACAATGACAAATCGTTTTAATGTATAGATTAAAATATGTTGCTCCCTATAGGGGAGTTCAGCAGTTCAACAGTTTCCTATAGGAATGCTTTATTGTTTCACACCTAAACATTATTATTTAAGCTTTGAGTAAGAGGCCATATAAACTGTCATATAATAATCATATTATTCTCAGATCTTTACATTACCTAATGCATTTAATCCTCAAAACAAACTAGTGAAGTACATATTATTTTTGTCACTATTAAGCAAATCAAATACCAGACGGGCAGTGTAAGTAACTCTCTCAAGGTAGCATGATTAATAAATCCTACTGAAGGATCTGAACTTAGGCAGTCTGAATCCAAGCCATATTCTCAACCACTAAGGTACAGAGGCTCCAAGCATCTATACCACTAAGTATCTCAAATGCTTAGTCTTGCTTTGGCTATGTGGGCTCTTTTTAGGTTCCATATGAATTTTAAAAATTTTTTTTCTAATTCTGTGAAGAATAATGGTGGTATTTTGATGGGAATTGAATTTGTAGATATCTTTTGGCAGTATGGTCATTTTCACAATATTGATTCTACTCATACATGAGCATGGGATGTATTTCCATTTGTTTGTGTCACCTATAATTTATTTTGTTTTGTAGTTTTGCAGTTTTCCTTGTAGAGGTCTTTCTACTCCTTAGTTAATTATATTACTAAGTATTTTATCTTTTTTTCAGCTATTGTGAAAGGAGTTGAGTTCTTGATTTGATTCTCTGCTTGGTCACTGTTGGTGCATAGAAGAGCTACTGATTTGTGTACATTAATCTTGTATCTAGAAACTTTGCTGAATTCTTTTATTAGATCTAGGAGCTTTCTGGAGGAGTCAGAGTTTTCAAGGTAAATGATCGTACTGTCAGCAAACAGTGACAGTTTGACTTCCTCTTTACCTATATAGATGTCTGTAAGGGCTTTTTGAATGCTTACTTTTTTTTTTATCTCTATGACGAATACTTTTCATATCTATAAGTTTTCTATAAACTTTTTTCTTTGCTATGTGAAAACTTTTACATTTCATATGGCCAAATTTGTTAATCTTTTCTTTCTACTTTTGGGTTTCCTGCATAGTGTAGAAGGTCTCTCCCACCCCCAGATTTTAGTCTGCTAAATTTTTCTTTAGGATTAATAGTATTACCTCTTATAGAGTATGGAATTCATAGTTAGAACTGGAGTTGAACCTTTGAAGGAGGAAGGAAAGGAAACAAACATTGACAAAGCAAGACATCTGATTTGATGTGGAGTGAGCACGTCAAAAGATGTCAGTATGAAGTAAAATATATGTTACTGAGCTCATCAGGAGTATGCATAGAATAGAGAACCCAGAAATAAACCCAAATACTTATAGCCAACTGATCTTCGAGAGAGCAAACAAAAACATAAAGTGGGGAAAACACACCTGATTCAACAAATGGTGCTGGGATAATTGACAAGCCACATGTAGGAGAATGAAACTGGATCCTCATCTCTCACCTTATACAAAAATCAACTCAAGATGGATTAAGCACTTAAATGTAAGACCTGAAACTACAAAAATTCTGTAAGATAACATTGAAAAACCCCTTCCAGACGTTGGCATAGGCAAGAATTTCATAACCAAGAACCCCAAAGCAAATCCAATAAAAATAAAGATAAATAGTTGGGACTTAATTAAACTGAAGAGCTTTCCCACAGCTAAAGGAACAGTCAGCAGATTAAACATACAATCCACAGAGTGGAAGAAAATCTTCATAATCTATACGTCTGACAAAGGCCTAATATTCAGAATCTACAATGAACTCAAACAAATCAATAAGGAAAAAACAAACAATCCCATCAAAAAGTGGGCTAAGGACATAAATAGACAATTCTCAAAAGAAGATATACAAATGGCCAACAAACATGAATAAATGCTCAGCATCACTAATGATCAGGGAAATGCAAATCAAAACCACAATGCAATACCACCTTATTCCTGCAAGAATGGCCATAATCAAAAAATCAAAAAACAGTGGATGTTGGCATGGATGCAGTGATCAGAGAACACTTCTACACTGTTGGTGGCAATGTAAACTAGTACAGCCACTATGGAAAACAGTGTGGAGAATCCTTAAAAATCTAAAAGTAGAACTACCATTTGATCCAGCAATCCCACTACTGGGTATCTACCCGGAGGAAAAGAAGTCATTAGTTGAAAAAAATACTTGTACACGCATGTTTATAGCAGCACAATTCACAATTGCAAAATCGTGGAATCAACCCAAATGCCTATCTATCAACGAGTGGATAAAGAAACTGTGGCATATATATATATATACAATGGAATACTACTCAGCATAAAAAGGAATGAATTAACAGCATTTGCAATGACCTGGATGAGATTGGAGACTATTATTCTAAGTGAAGTAACACAGGAATGGAAAACCAAACATCGTATGTTCTCACTGATATGTGAGAGCTAAGCTATGAGGATGCAAAGGCATAAGAATGATACAACAGATTGTGGAGACAGGGAGAAGAGTGGCAGGGAATGAGTGATAAAAGACTACAAATTGGGTTCAGTATATACTGCTTGGGTGATGGATGCACCAAAATCTCACAAATCACCACTAAAGAACGTATGTAACCAAATACCACCTGTACCCCAATAACTTATGGGAAAAAAATATGAATAGTAAAGATAGTGAAATTATTTTTTAAAGCCCTTACAAATTATAAGGAAATAGTCAAATGACAAGAAAAGGCAATTACAGAAGGACAGACACAAATGGCCAACAAGCATTTGAAAAAATGCTCAAATCCATTCGTCATCAAGAAAAAAGCAAATTAAAATGACAATGACATTAAGTTATATCCGTCAGACTACCAAAAATTAAAAGAGCAATAACATTTACGGCTGGCAAAGATGTGAGGGAAAGATTAGTCTCACACAAGCAAAAGAAAATACTGACATGCCAAACTTAAATACATATATAGACATATATAGTTTTATTGAAAGACATTTGCTGATTATTGCTAATAAATATGAATAAAATTATAAATATATAGCTATAATTTATAATTAGAAAACTAACATTTTTAAATTACTCAGAAAATTCATTAGGATAAAATCTTTGTAGCCACGTTTCTCCAGCCTTTGGTCAAAGCTCGTATAAGAATATAAACCTCTCAAGATAAATTCCATTTCTTTAAGTAGTGGTTAAGAATATTGGCTCTAGAGTTACAAACTGTAGGTTCAAACCTTAGAAGTACCACCAGATCCAAGAATCCTGAGATGGCTTAACCTCTTGAAACTCTCAATGTCTTCATTTAGAAAAGCTTTATAAGCATAGAAATAAATGTTAGTAATGTTTTTTATTGCCTGACAACCAGAAATTGAGCACAAAGCCTGAATGAGGCACATACTAAATAATCAAAGCATGGATATTCAGAAATGAATAAATTATTTAAATTAAGCTACATAATTATCACAGATGTTTTTTTTTCTAGAAATAATGAAACATTATTCTTACATTAGTAGATATGCAATATCATGAGGCCTTAGGTTAAGATAAGATTGTTTCCATTCTAAAAATCTTTGCAATAGTTCATCTGCCTCACCAACAGTAGAAATCTTATTTTCCTCTGACCACAATTCCAATGATGACAGCACAATGGTAACTTTAAATTGGGTAAACATCTAAAAACAGAAGAGATAAATACATGCATGATTAACCTTTATGTTATTTTATAAAGTCCTAGAAATTAACTCAATGTTTTTACAACTCCACACTCAGTTTATAGGGGTAGGTTAATTATCCAGGAATACCACATCAAGTTTAGGCAAATTATCATTTCAAAACAAAAATTATTTTATATGAAAAGGAAAATACTTACTGAATTTGCAAGGCCAATAATTTCGACGACTTTATTTGTTACTATCATGCTATCAGAGCCCAAGTAATCATACTGAAAAACAGAATTAATTTTATACTTAAGTACAATTTATTATGTAGTGTTTTTAAGAGTCATTTCAATTTAGAGATGTGAGGCTGCTTTGGAATTCAACAGTTCAAAATAAAACATTAATAAGTAAATAATGAATATAAACTGGATCCCTCATGCATTGCTGGTGGGAATATAAAATGGTAGAGCCACTCTGGAAAATAAACTTATTTCAAAAACGAATGAATTTACTATATGGCCCAGAAACCTCACTTCCGAGCTTTTATCTCAAAGAAATAAAAGCTGATGCTCACACAAATACTTGCATATGAATGTCTATAACAGCTTTATTCATAGCAGCTAAAAACTAGAAATAACTCATATGTCCTTCAATGGTTAAATGGTTAAATAAACTCTAGTACATTCCTACCATAAACTCAGCAATGAAAAGAAACAAATGTTGATACATGGAACCACCTGGATAAACCTCAAGAAAATTATACTCAGCATAAAAACACAATCTCAAAAGGATATAGACTGCTTGATAATTTTATGCAACGTGTGTGAAATTACAAAGAAGGAGAATGGCTTAGTGGATACCAAGGGCTCAGGAGATCGGTGTGACTCTAAAGGGATCACATGGGACAGTCCTGTGGTGATGGTACTGTTGAGTATCTCAATTGTGGCCATGGTTATGGAAGGCTACCTATGTAATACCATTGCATAAAACCACACACACATGCACACACACACACAAATGAGTGTGTGTGCGTATGTATACATACATACACATCTCTCTTGAAATCTAACAAACTGGGTTGCAACTATGTCAAACTCTATATATCCATAGACAAACTCTGTATAGTACATCACTTTGGATGTTCCACAAGAGCCTCAAATTATCCCAAAGTAAACTCATATCCAAAATTAAAATATTCAAAACTCAATTCATCTCTTCCTTCAAAAGTATGTTCCCACTTACATTTTCACTACTGTAGTTAATGGTATTATCATCTACCACACCCTATGTTTATTACACTACATGCTCCATGAGAGCAGAAATTGCTCTGTTTTATCCACTGCTATATCCCCAATAGCTAGAACAGCAACTGGTTATCTAGATGATGCTCAATGAATTTGTTAAGTAAATGAATAAATCAATCAAATCAAGTTCTTCTAATTCAACCCAATCAGTAACTTTTAAAGTTGTTCCTTTATTTTTATTCCTGATGCCACTAATTTATATTTTCACCCTGATTATTAGAATAGTCAGTTATTTATTTATTTATTTATTTGAGATGGAGTCTCACTCTGTCGCCCAGGCTGGAGTGCACCAGCTTGATCTTGGCTCACTGCAACCTCTGCCACCAATTCAAGCAATTCTCCTGCCTCAGCCTCCCAAGTAGCTGGGATTACAGGTGCACACTGCTGTGCCCAGCTAATTTTTGTATTTTTAGTAGAGATGGGGTTTCGCCATGTTGGCCAGGCTGGTCTCGAACTCCTGACCTCATGATCCGCCTGCTTCGGCCTCCCAAAGTGCTGGAATTGCAGGCATGAGCCATCCTGCCTGGCCTAGAATTGGCTCTTAAATGGTTCCTCCTACCCTAGTCTTCCTACCAGCAATCTGATCCCTACACTATTACCAAAATGATTATTCTAAGGTAAAATAGAACTATGTCACTCACCTATTTAAAATCTTTCCTTACTGACCTCAGTGTGGGCCCTGAATGATGCAGAGTGCCCCCTACCATTGGAAACTGACTAACAACCTGTCTTTTCAATAGCAACCGTCTCCTGATCTGTTGGCTTCAATATAGATGAGTAATAATAAACCTTAATTTTTTTTTTTGAGATGGAGTCTTTCTCTGTCACTAGACTGGAGTGCAGTGGTGCAATCTCAGCACACTACAACCTCTGCCTCCCGGGTTCAAGCAATTCTCCTGCCTCAGCCTCCCGAGTAGCTGGGACTACAGGCGTGCACCACCTCGACTGGCTAACTTTTGTATTTTTAGTAGAAACGAGGTTTCACTATGTTGACCAGAATGGTCTTGACCTCTCGACCTTGTGATCCACTCACCTCGGCCTCCCAAGGTGTTGTGATTACAGGCGTGAGCCACTATATCCGGCCCAAAACCTACATTTTAAACTGACTAAAATTTGGACCGACTTGGATGCTCTTATAGTATAACAACTTACAGTTGTGTTGCCATGTCTGTCTCTGTTATTAAACTGTGTTTATATAGGACCATACACTTTCTTCAATCATGGCAATGAATTCACTATGCCATGATTATATGAATTATAAAGTCACTGAAGAAAATATGAATACTATTCTTCTTTATATGTCCAACAGATTTTATAACTGCCTAAGGGTTTGTTTGTTTGTTTGTTTGTTTGTTTGTTTGTTTTTGAAATGGAATCTTCCTCTGTTGCCCAGGCTGGAGTGCAGTGATGTGATCTCGGCTCACCGCAGCCTCTACCTCCTCTATTCAAACGGTTCTCCTGCCTCAGCCTCCTGAGTAGCTGGGACTACAGGTGTGCTCCACCACGCCTGGCTAATTTTTGTATTTTTAGTAGAGATGAGGTTTCACCATGTTGGCCAGGCTGGTCTTGAATTCCTGACCTCAGGTGATCCACCTGTCTCAGCCTCCCAAAGTGCTAGGATTACAAGTGTGAGCCACCACACCTGACCAAGGGTTTTTTAATTAAAGAATATGTAAACATGTGTAAGAACATAAAGAAGAAATATTGAATCAGCAGTATATGACTTGAAAACCTGGCAATTTGGACAAGCTTTTGAAACTACGCTCACAATATATAACATAATCCAAAAACAAAATAATTTTCATAACCCAAAATGTTCCCTAGAAACTGAGTCATATTGACCAGAAATATCTCAATTTTCTCTCAATAGCTCAATGTCTCAATGTTCTCTTAAATGTTCCCTTTGCCCTTTTCCCTGTACTCTAATAAATGAAGTTATTTTCATATTTTTCTCCTAATCCCTCCTGGTCCCTGACCTTAACTCTAGCTTCCTGACAAGTTTTAAACCCTAGGAATAGAATTGGTAATAAGTATTAATCATACCCACTGTAATGTTCCACAGGAATACACAAATTCTTATCATCAGAATAAAACCTAGAAAGTATATTTTAATCTCTATCTTCTAAAAGCTTTCAACTATTAGGAGAAATAAAGACATACCTAGTTGACCGAAAACTAAGTTATTACCCCAAGGTTCTGAAATTCAGAGGCCTCAGACTGTTTATGGAAGTTAGGAATCTCAAGATATTCTTTTCATCAGGTAAACAATGGATTAAAATAGGTGTCCCACCAAATACTGCTGAAAAGAATCCTGACACATTAGTGAAAGTAGTTCTAATATACAGTTAGACTGTCATCACTTTTGTTCCAATAAATATTCCATAGGATGGAATATTCCCTAGTCTACATTCTGCTCTTCAAACTTCCCTAAAATAGAATTTCACTTTTACCAAAATCACCATTAAAAGTAGTATGGATTGAGAGAGACCCTAGAAGTGTGAAGTGCCAAGGGAAAAAAAAAAAAAAAGACGTTTCGTTCTGCAGTATTGTTATGTAAATATTTCAAATAAAACATTTCTGATAAAACTTGTATAATTTTGACTAATTGGTTTCTCAGTTTGCACATTTTTCCACTATTGTCTCTATGACATGTGGGTAAGAACATTGGAATCTTTTAGTTTCTATTTAGCTAGCTAGCGATAATCATACATTTGGATCAAATATTTCAAAGCAAAGAAAAAACAAAACACATACCAAAGCTTTGTCCACCACAATATGCATTTCTAGATAAAGAGGAAATAAATCTGGAACCACTGGTTCTGACTATAAAAAAAGAAAAACAGCATATAATACATGAAAATTTTCATAATTTGTTTACTTGAACTCTTCACTAAAGCTATTACTACAGCACTTACAAGATATGCAGAGGTTTGCTTTATTAAATTGGTTAAAATCAATGAATAAAGCTTTAAGTTTTATGGCAACGTACTCAAGTAGTAAGAAGATTGCCCATGAAGTTATAACATCTTTCTCAATGTATCTACAACTCACAATTTATGAACTAAGAAAAAACACTAGCATTTCCATCTATTTCATCTGCATGTAAGAAATAAACTTTTGCTTTAAAAATTGTATGTCTTGATGATTTTTTTAAATGTTTTCATTTTTCACTCCTTTCTGTATTCATGTCCTTTGTAATAAGACTTTACAGTACCTCTCATCAAGAGGTGAGTTTATTTCTCCTCTCTCTCAATCTGAGCTGGGCCCTGTAACTTGCTTGAGCCAATAAAGACAATAGAAGTGCTGTTTTGCCAACCTTGAGCCTAAGTCACCTTTCATGCTGCCATTCCTGATCTTGGAATCCCTACCTGTATATATCCGGCCAGACTTCCAGATGATAAGAACAAATGGCTTATTCATGCCTTCGCCCCAGAAAAACATAAAAAACAGGATAATGCTTAAGGAGAGGAGGAAAAAGCTGCTGAGTTTCTGTAAGAGAGTACCGTAGTGCTTAAACTTACCCACCTAACATCCCATCCCACACATCCAGCTCACTGACATCCATGAAGATAGAGGCCCATGTTCCTGGTGTGGTTTTCCCATGCCAGAGGAAGAAATACCGAATTTGTTCTCAAAGAATTATGGTTATGTGTTTTGAGTGGTTCCCTAAATGTTTTGCTCAAGAGTTTCCCTTTGCTTCCTCCACCATGAAATTTCACAGGGTTGGAGTGGACTCCAAGGCAGTATTTATAAAAAGCATTTCAAGGCAAATACACTGGCCAGAGCCACCTGGAGCAAGAAAAACAGACAAGAAAAGCAGCAAGCACACTAAAAAGCCTAGGAAGAAAGAGGCTAGGGGAGGAAATGGGTGCAGAAATGAAGGCTTTGAAAACCTCAGTTATATACTGGGAAATCTAGAGGGCCACTCACATGGCCAAGGCTAGACACACGCTCAGAAAAGACTTGAGAAGACACTAAGCTTTCTCCTCTGCCTGGCTTTTAGACATTGTACAAGCAAGAGTCAAGGCCAAGGGTGAGTTGACAACATCTGGAATAAGTATCGTAGATATACCCAAACCCAAAGTCAACCTGAAAAAACCAAAAAGTCTTTTTTGTTTTTTTGGCTTCAGCAATTTAAAGAAATCTCTCTCAAATCACTAGGTGACTACTAAACAATATTGTTTACAAAATATTTCTTTACTTTAGAAAAGTCAGTAAACAAGCAAACAACTACAACCCACAACAAGCAGTAACAACAAACCTTACTGGGGAGTGAGAAAGAATCTAATTTCCAGCATCATCACATCAAAATACTCAAAATGTTCAAATTTCAGAAACAACAAGAAAGTAACATGGCCAATTCTCAGAAAAAAAAAGAAAAAGAAATAGTCCCTCTGGAAGCCCAGACATTGTACTTACTAGACAAAGACTGTAAATTAATTGTTTTAAAATATGTTCAAAAAGCTATGGAAAACTATGTAAAAAGAACTAAAGGAAACCAGAAGAATGATGCTTCACCAAATAGAGAGTATCCATAAAAATATAGAAATTATAAAAAGGAAATGATGGAGCTGAAAAGTAAAGTGAATGAAAATTCACTAGGATTCAAGAACGTAGTTGAGCAGAAAAAAGAATCAGCAAACTTCAAAACAAATCAATCAAGATTATTCAATCTGAGGAGCACAACAAAAAAAGAATGAAGCTCTACCAGCAGGATCTGATGGCAAGATGTCTCACAGGAAGTCCTTCACTCCCAGATATGGGTCCCTGGGCTTCCTGCCTTGGAAACACAGGAATAGGCATTATGGCAAGGTGAAGAACTTCCCCAAGGATGACCCTTATAAGTTGGTCCACTTCACAGCCTTCCAGAGATACAAGGCTGGCATGACACATCATGCGGGAAGCTGGCCAGCTGAGACCCAAGGTGAACAAGAAGAAAGTGGTAGAGGCTGTGACCATTGTGGAGACCTGACCATGGTGGTTGTAGGCACTGTGGGCTATATGGAAACTCCTCAAGGCCTCTGAATTTTCAAGACCATCTTTGCTGAGCACATTAGCAATGAGTGCAAAAGGTGCTTCTATAGGAACTGGTGTAAAGCTAAGTAGAAGGACTTTGTCAAGTACTACAAGACATGGCAGGGTGAGGATGACAAGAAGCAGCTGCAGAAGGACTTCAACAGCATGAAAAAGTACTACCAAGTCATCCATGTCAATTCCCATACCCAGATGTACCTGCTTCCTCTATGTCAGAAGAAGGCCCACCTGATGGAGACCCAGGTGAACAGAGGCACTTTGGCCAAGAAACTGGACTTGTCCCTGGAGAAACCAGAGCACCAGGTACCTGTGAACTAAATGTTTGGGCAGGACAAGATGATTGACATCAAACAGGTGAACAAGGGCAAAGGCTACAAAGAGGTCACCAGTCATTGGCACGCTAAAAAGCTGCACTACAAGAGCCACTGAAGTTGTCTAAGGTTGCCTATTTTAGGGCATGGCATCCTGCCTGTATGGCCTTCTCTGTGGCACACACTGGGCAGAAATGCTACCACCACTGCACTGAGATCAAGAAGAAGAGCTATAAGATCAGTCAGGACTACCTAATCAAGGATGGCAAATTGATTAATGCCTCCACTGACTATGACCTGTCCGACAAGAGCATCAACCCTCTGGGTGGCTTTATCCACTATGGTGAAGTGACCAATGACTGTGTCATGCAGAAGGGCTGTGTGGTGGGAACCAAAAAACAAGTGCTCCCCCTCCACAAGTCTTAGTGCAGATAAAGCAGTGGCTCTGGAGAAGACTGACCTTAAGTTCATTGAAATTACCCTTAAATTCAGCCATGGCCACTTCCAAACCATGAAGAAGAAACATTCAGGGGATGACTCAAGAAAGACCAGATTGCAAAGGAAGAAGGACTTAATGCCAGGAACAGATAGTGCAGCTGGCAGGATCTCAATAAAAGTTATTTGATACGGAAAAAAAAGAGTGAAGATAAATGAACAGAGCCTAAGAGACCTGTGGGAGACCATCAAGCACATATATAAAAAGAGTTCCAAGCAGAAAAGAAGAAAAGGGCAGAAAGAAAATTTGAAATAGTGATGGGTGAAAACTCCCCAAATTTGATGAAATACATGAATCTACACATCCAAGAAGCTTTAAAAACTTCAAGTAGAATAAACTCAAAGGAATTCACGCAAACACATATTATAAGTAAATTGTCCAAAATTAATCAAAAGAAGAAAGCCTTGAAAACAGCAAGAGAAAAGCAATTCCTCACAAATGAGAGATCTTCAATAATATTAACATCTAATTTCTCATTAGAAACCAGGGAGGCCAGAGGCAGTGGGATGACACTTAAAGCACTGGAGGAGAAAAAAAGAATTCTATATCTGACAAAACTATCCTTCAAAAATGAAGGAGAAATAAGACATGCCCAGATAAATAAAAACTGAAAAAGCTTATTGCTAGTAGACCTGCCTGCTTATTAAGCCTGAATGGTATCCCAGTAAAATTCATATGTTAAATATCTAACCCCAGTATGTCACAGAATGCGACTGTATTTGGAGACAGGGCCTTTAAAGAGGTAAATAGATTGAAAATTAGATCATTAGAATGGGCTCTGATGCAATGTAACTGGTATCTTTATAAGAGAAAATTAGAACACAAACACGGAAGGAAGACCTTGTGCAGACACACGGAAAGGATGGTTACGTATATGCCAAGCATAGGGGCCTCAAAAGAAACCAACTCACTAACATTTTGATCTCAAACTTCTAGCCTCCAGAATTGGGGGAAAAAAATGTATTCTTGTTATTTAAGCTACCCAGTCCAACGGTAAATTGTTATGGCAGCTATAGCAAACTAATAAACTGCAAATGCCAAAGGTAGTCCTTCAGTTTAAAATGAAAGCACTCAAAACAGTAACAAGAAGCAATAAAAGAAATTACAAACACAGTAGAGGTAAATACATTGGTAACTATAGAAGATATTATTATTGCTGAGTGCACTGGCTCACACTTATACTCCTGGCACTCTGGAAGGCCAAGATGGGAGGACTGCTTGAGTCCAAGAGTTTGAGCCTAGCCTGGGCAACATAGGGAGACCCAGTCTCTATAAATCATAAAACAAATTAGCTGAGCATGGTGGCACATGCCTGTGGTCCCAGCTAATTGGGAGGCAGAGGCAAGAGGATCACCTATGCTTAGGAGGTAAAGGATGCAGTAAGCCATGATCACAGCATCAGCACCACACTCCAGCCTGGATGACAGAGTGAGACCCTGCCTCAAACAAAAAAAAAGAAAAAGAAGATAATATTATTAGATTTTTGGTTATTCCTCACTTTTTCCCAAAGTATTTAAAAGAAAATATATCAAACAATAATTATTAAGCTATTGTATTACAATTGCTTGTATGTTGTATTATGACTAACATAGCTTAATGTACTAGATAATTTGTGATAATAAAAATGTAAATAAGGCAAAGTTGTATAGAAGCAGAGTTTTTGTATACTATAGAGGCTAAGTTGGTATTAATTCAAACTATGATTGTTATAAATTTAAGATGTTAATTATAATATTCAGAGTAACCACTAAGGAAATAACTAAAATATGTAAAGAAAAATAAACGAGAAGGGAATCAAAATGATCTACTAGAAAAAAATCAACTAAACAAAAGAAGGCAGTAATAGAGAAACAGAGACCAAAAAAAGATATAAGACATATAGAAAACAATTAGCAAATGTCAAATTAACTGTTTATTGAGCCCAGGAAGCAGAGGTTGCAGTGAGTCAAGATCACTCCATTGCACTCCAGCCTGGGTGACAGAACAAGACCCTGTCTTAAAAGATAGATAAATAAATACATGAATAAAATTATTTTAAATGTAAATATATTAAACTCTAAAAGTCAGAGATTGTGCTGAGCACAACGGCTTACACCTATGATTCCAGCACTTTGGGAGGCCAAGTTGGGAGGATTGTTGAGTCCAGGAGTTCAAGACCACCCTACGCAATATGAAAAAAACCCTGTCTCTACAAAACATAAAAAAATTAGCCAGGCACAGTACTGTGTGCCTGTAGTTCCAACTACATAGAAGGCTGAGGTGGGAGGATGACTTGAGTCCAGGAAGTAAAGCTGCAGTGAACTGTGATTGTACCACTGCACTCCAGCCTAGGTGACAGAGCAAGACCCTGTCTCAAAAAAAAGAGTGTGGGGGATTGGTAAGATGAATTAAAAAGATGAGATCCAACTATATACTGTCAACAAGTACTTAGGTACAAAGACACAAATAGGCTGAAAGTAAAAGAATGAAAACCATATGTATTCCATGTAAATACTAACCAAAAGACAACTGAGATGGCTATGCTAATATCAGAACAAAGTAGACGTTAAATCAAATAATTTTTATAAGAGACATAGAACATTATACATTAATGATCATGAGATCAAGAGATCGAGACCAGACTGGACAACATGGCAAAACCCCATCTCTACTAAAAATACAAAAATTAGCCACGCATGCTGGTAGGTGCCTGTAGTCCCAGCTAATTGGGAGGCTCAGGCAGGAGAATTTTTTGAACCCGGGAGGAAGAGGTTGAAGTGAACCGATATGACACCACTGCACTCCAGGCTAGGCAACAGAGTGAGACCCTGTTTCAAAAAAAAAAAAAAAGGAAAAAAAAATGTTATACACCATAACCAGGTGGGATTTATCCCATGAATGCAAGAGTGATTCAACACACAACACTCAATCAAGGCAATACATCACATGAAGAAAGTGTAAGGGGGAAAGCATGGAACCATCTCAATCAAGAAAAAGCGTTTGGGGAGTGATCCAAGACAGCCAGAAAGGAACAGCTCTGGAGTGCAGTTCCCAGTGAGAACAATGCAGAGTGTGAGTGATCAACAAATTTCCAAACGAGTTATTACTGCCCACAGACCAGGAGATTCCCAGGCTAAAAAGTGCCACAAGTTTCCAGCACGGCTGTTTCAGCTGGTGCAGTGGGTCTCCACACAAAAACTCACACTAATCTGGGCAGCCGTTTCAACTGGTGCCTGGAAAGCCTGGGAGACAGAGCCACCCATTCAACTGAAAAAGGGGGGGTTGAAACAGGGAGCCAGGTGATCTGGCTCGGCGGGTCCCCCCCCCACAGAGACCAGCAATCTTAAATGCTCTGGATTGAGAGTTTTGCAGCAAGGGCAGCTGGACCTGGGATGGTCCAGCTCTGTCAGGGGAATGGCGTCCACCATTACTGAGGCAGTCCACCACTACCGAGGCAGTCTGCCATTACCAAAGCAGTCTGCCATTACTGAGGCAGTTCACCATTACCAAGGCAGTCCGACATTACCAAGCAATTACGCCATTACCAAAGCAGTCTGCCATTACAGAGGCAGTCTGCCATTACAGAGGCAGTCTGCCATTACTGAGGGAGACTGCCATTACCAAGGCAGTTCTAACTACACCTTTGTAAACAAAACTGCAAGGAAGTTCATACAGCAACTGGGCAGACCTATGGCAGCTCAGCAACACCTCTGCTGGCAGACTGTGACTGGCTACCTCCTTGCTGGGCAGGGCATCTCTGAAAAAAGGCAGCAGCACATCAGGAATGTATAAATAAAGCCCCACCTTCCCAAGACAGAGCACCTGGGAAAAAAGGTGGTTATGTGCTCTGCTGCAGCACACTTAATGTACCTGCCCAGCAGCTCTGAATGGAACAACAAAGCTCACAGCTCAGCACGTGAGCTCCTATAAGGGACAGACTGTCTCCTCAAGCAACTCCCCAACCACGGTATATCCAAAAGACATCTCAAAGAGGAGAGCTCAGGCTGACATCTGGGGGGTATCCTTCTGCGATGAAGATAACAGAAGAAGAAACTGGCAGCAACCCTCACTGTTCTGCAGCCGCTGCAGGTGATACCCAGGGAAGCAGGGTCTGGAGTGGACCTCCAGCAGTCCTACATTAGACGGGCCTGACTGTTAGATGGAAAACGAAAAGACAGAATGAAATAACTTCAACATCAAAAAAAAGGATGTCCACTCAGAGATCCCATCCAAAGTCACCAACTACAAAGACCACAAGTAGATAGATCCACAAAGTTGGGAAGAAACCAGTACAAAAAGGATGAAAACTCCCAAAACCAGAACTCCTCTCCTCCCCCAAGGGATCACAACTCCTCACCAGCAAGGGAACAAAGCTGGATGGAGAATGAGTTTGTTGAATTGACTGAAACAGGCTTCAGAAGGTGGGTAATAACAAACTTCTCTGAGCTAAAAGAACATGTTCTAACCCAATGCAAAGAAACTAAGAAACTTGAAAAAAAGGTTTGATGAAATGCTAATGAGAATAAACAACTTAGAGAAGAATATAAATAATTTGATGGAGCTGAAAAACACAATACAAGAACTTTGCAAACCATACACAAGTTTCAATAGCCGAATAGACCAAGCAGAAGAAAGGATATCAGAGATGAAGATCAACTCAAAGAAATAAAACAAAAAGGCAAGATTAGAGAAATAAGAGAAAAAAAATGAACAAAGTCTCCAAGAAATATGGGATTATGTGAAAAGACCTAATCTACGTTTGATAGGTGTACCTGAATGTGACAGAGAGAATGAATCCAAGCTGGAAAACACTCTTCAGGATACTATCCAGGAAAACTTCCCCAACCTAGCAAGGCAGGCCAATATTCAAGTCCAGGAAATACAGAGAACAACACAAAGATATTCCTTAAGTAGAGCAACCCCAAGGCACATAATGATCAGATTCACCAGGGCTGAAATGAAGGAAAAAATGCTAAGGGCAGCCAGAGACAAAGGTTGGGTTACCCACAAAGGAAAGCCCATCAGACTCACAGTGGATCTCTCAGCAGAAACGCTAAAAGCCAGAAGAGAGTGGGGGCCAATATTCAACATCCTTAAAGGAAATAACTTTCAACCCAGAATTTCATATCCAGCCAAACTAAGTTTTATAAGCGAAGGAGAAATAAAATTGTTTACGAAAAAGCAATTGCTGAGAGATTTCATCACCACCAGACCTGCCTTACAAGAGCTCCTGAAAGAAGCATTAAACATAGAAAGGAACCACCAGTACCAGCCACTCCAAAAACGTACCAAATGGTAAAGAGCATCCACACAATGAAGAAACTGCATCAACTAATGGACAAAATAACCAGCTAGCATCAAAATGGCATGATCAAATTCACACATAACAGTATTAACCCTAAATGTAAAAGGGCTAAATGCACCAATCAAAAGACACAGACTGGCAAATTGGATAAAAAGTGAATTTCAAATGTAGTCATATCATTGATGCTAAGGATTTTTAAAACAGGAAAAAAAACATATGGTGTTAAAGAGAAATTTATTGCCTTGGATTTGTGGCTGAAAAATAGTCCAAATTTCCTTTTTAATATGACCTCAAAATTGTGCATATTGTGAAAACCACCTTAACCTTTTCATTTTACCCACTGATTGAATCAAGTCATTTCCATCAACCACATCAGTTCAAGTCTCCTACATTTTCATCCTCAGGTAAATCAAGAAATACCTTCCAAGAGTGTCAAATGCTTAAAAGTAATAAACGGCCCACAACTGACAGTACCTCACAATTAATGGAAAATTTTAATAGATACAGCATTGCTTTTAAACCTCTAATATATGCACAATATGCTTCCAGTATTTTTAGGCATTTTAAAAGTTTGTTTTTCACAGTGTCCCAGCTTTTTGTTAAGTGCTTTTTCTATTCTTTTAGTTGAAGAGATTGAGGCTCTGAGAATTTGATTTAATGAAATTCACACAGAGAGGAAGTCAAAAGCTGGGATTCAAACCTCATCTCTGATACTCCAGGATAGTATTCTCCTGAGTACATTTTAGTTTTTAAATTCAGAACTACACATGTTTTCACAAACCTGTCCAAGTATAGGAAATCCTATCATCAGATCAGGGCAAGAATTATTTCTGTGTTTGAGGTACCTAAGTATATCCATCTGCCTTTTCCAAAACCTTGCAAATACAGACATGGGGTTGTGGTTGTGGTGCAACAAAGCAATAGATTAAATGTTTTATTAATTGAAAGAAACAGAAGTTCATTTCTCCCAGTGTGAGGATAGGCAGGCCAATATGAAGACTTCATTTCTGCTAACAAGATGAGTAGCAATTAGGTGGCTTTAATAGGCATCTTATTGTTTCAGGATATTGTACGTAGATGTTACATACAAGAGTCTCTAAGATAATGTGTGTTTTTCGGGGGGTTGACAGTCTTAATAAAATGAATGAAAAATAAATTAAAGATACATAAATACCAATAAGGAGGTGATGATTTATGGTCAACGTAATGATTTTCACATTTCTGAAATGAAGAACGTAGTTTTTGGAGGATTTAAAGCTCAACTCTGGGACTCCTAAACAGTGCTTCTCAACTGGCAGCAATGTTACCTCCAAGAGATGTTTGGCAATTTCTGGGGACATTTTTGGCTGTTGCAACCTGGGAATGTGTGTGTGTTACTGACTTTCACTGGTTACAGGCTGGCAATGCTACTAACCATTCTTTAATGCACAGCATAGCCCCTACCAAAAAAAATCATCCAGCCCAAAATGTCAGTGGTGCCAAGGATAAAAAATTCTAGCCTAAATGTAATTATCAAATAATAAATTATTAAGCCCCACGGTTACACAAATTACCTTGCACTCAACTACACAGCACGTAGGATCAATCTGGTAACAGACAAGTTCCTCAGAAAGAAAATCAGTGAGAAACTTTGAGAAAATTGAATGATTTCATTTGAGAGATGTTAAAAGACATTTTTATTCATCGTGAATGAAAGTATACAAAGAGTAATGTGAAGAATATAAACCTTCCCAAAAGGCAAGCTTAAATACTTTTTTAAGAAGATTCTAGTAAGTCTTGTTGTTATTGTTCTGTTGTGTTGTATTTTGTTTTTCTATTGGACATTGGTCATTTGTGAGAGGTTTGGGGAAAACATTGTAAGGGATGGAACACTATAAAATTAAAAGGGACGAAAGGGAGCATCATTTAGTCCACATAGAGAATATGTGAATTAGGTGGAAAGAATATGCCTTTACGATATAGGAGTTACATGAGAACACTAGTGTAACTTTCAAAGTAGATGACTGCTTGTCTGTATAACCTAAATGCCTGAGTTTTACCAGGACCCTTTCTTTAGTATGTTTCCCACAAATATGACCACTTAAGACCTCACATAAGTTGGAAGTCTACTGCCTTCTAGACATCTATCCAACTCTAAACTGTAGAAGCTAGTGCCATATTACATCAAATCACAGATGCCATTGATTGTAAGCTGCATTTCTTTTTCCGAGATGTTAAAATGTAAAAGATGTGCATCCTAAAATGCATAAAATACAGTATTATATTTTCATGTAAAAGTTGTCCCTAGTCTTTGTGAATAACGGAATTTTCAGAAGTATGGGGGTACTATAAATTTTTAATCTGGCAATAGTAAGAGACTCAGAAATAAATGTTTTAATTTTTTTGCACACATTTGGAAAGAAAATTAGAAAATTGTTTCTTTGCATTATTCTTGTGCTGTTTCTTTTGCTATCTTTCTGCCACTGTCTCAAACACTTTTTATTTCTGTATGACCATTTCTCACGAATTAATTTTTTCGTGAGGTTCTCAATTTTTAGTTCAAGATGCTTTTCTACAATTTCTTTTTGTATTATCTGAGGCTGTTTGATAAATTGCTGATCCTAGAAACTGTGCAGAGATTCTCATTTTAAGTGTCTTTTAGAGGGCTCTTTGAAGGCATGCATTTTTAATTATTTGGCAGCAGTATATTCAAAAGTTATTTGTTAAATGTCTACTTTGTTCTAGTCACTTTCCTACATACTTATGAAGAAATGATCAATGCCATGAGAAAATATTCTTTAGTATATTCAATTAATTGTATGCAATCAACCCAATCCGTTTAATTGAATGCATTATTCTTGCTTGAGAATTTGAATAGCCCATACATGTCACATTAAAAAAGATACAGTACATTTTTGTGTATCTATGTGTGTGTACCCATGAGTTTGCCCATTTCTTAATGTTTTTGAAGTAAATAAGCTGGAAAAATTTCTTCTTTTGGTTTTTGTGACGTCATTAGCATTCTTAAAATAATCAGAACTTAAAAATACGTTTAAATACAACAAGAGCACGATAGAAAATATTTTATTGCAACAAAAGCAAAAATAGTTCGCTAAAATATAAGAGCCAATCATGATTTTAAAAGATTTTTAGAAACCAAGGAATAGAAGATAACTACTTTAATTCTAGAAAGTAAAACTTAAACCCCTTTCTCAATAAAAATCAGTAAGTCTGAAAGTCAATGATAAAATACTAAAACATTCCCTCAAATTTCAGGACAAACAAGGATACCCTACATCACCACTTTCCTATAGTT
Source organism: Cacajao melanocephalus (assembly GCA_963573385.1). Lineage (NCBI taxonomy): Eukaryota > Metazoa > Chordata > Mammalia > Primates > Pitheciidae > Cacajao > Cacajao melanocephalus. The sequence continues at coordinate 75,295 of CAUYLG010045766.1, read as the reverse complement.
TTTATTCAAATCTAGCTGGCCCACTAAGAGAGGAGAGAAAATAATAGGAAGTGAAGATAAAGAGACATCAAGAACTCCTGGAGATAATCCAGGATATAAATAAATAAGTAATAAACAAACAAATGTAGTATAATTGATAAAAGAAATAAAAACCTTTTTTAAAAATGTAAGACTCACTACATTGTCATTTTAACACAACAGAAGCAGTTATTAGTCAACTTAATTTAGAAAAGACAATTTTTATCAGCTGTGTTCTTCTTGGCAGCAATCTGAGTAAGATTTTACTTTTTTTTTTTTTTTTTGAGACAGAGTCTCGCTCTGTTGCCCAGGCTGGAGTGCAGTGGCATGATCTTGGCTCACTGCAACCTCTGCCTCTTGAGTACAAAGGATTCTCCTGCCTCAGCCTCCTGAGTAGCTAGGACTACAGACACATGCCACCCTGCCCAGCTACTTTTTTGTATTTTTAATAGAGATGGGGTTTCACTGTGTTAGCCAGGATGGTCTTGATTTTCTGACCTCCTGATCTACCAGCCTCGACCTCCCAGAGTGCTGGGATTACAGGCATGAGGCATCGCCTCCCGCAGGTTTTACTTTTAAGTTACAAAAACGAACTTGCAGCAAACAGTTCGCTTGTTTATTTATTTCTATCTTCTTTTTCCTTTTTGTAAAAATTAAATAACTTCCCAAGCAAATCAAACATGATTGACAGATTTGCTTCGATCTAACAGAACGTGTAGCATGGTAGTCAAGCAGCATGCCTCAAGCATGGTGGTCTTGGAGGCCCAGTGCAAGCATCACCTTGGAACTTATTAAAAATATAGTAATTTACATACCATTCAAAATCTACTGAATCAAAATACACATTTTAACAAACTCTTCGGATAATTTTTTGGCACATTAAAGTTTGAGAAACACTGTTTTCAATTCATTATCACCAAGTGTATAAGAACTTGTTTGTGTTTGTGTATTAACAGAGGTAGAAAGATTTACAAGGATTACAGGTAAAAAGTGAAAATCCATAGTGAATTTGTTTCTTTCTAATTTCCACATAACTAATTAGATCTTAAGTGCATTATATTAAATAAACTGGATATGATTTACACTGAAAAGACAAGCTCTCTATATGTGGTTGCTGGCCCATGATTTGCTCATACTTGTTACAAAGAGAATCTTCTGCCTAAAAATTAAAGGTAGTATAAATCTAAATAAACTATCATGACTGATTCCATTGATTGGCATCAGTCAATCTAAATTAAATGGTCAATAAGCATATAGACAGGGGTATGATTTCCAGTTGGAAGGAAATTACTATGCAGTATTAATTATCTGATCTCTTTTAGAACTTGGGACTCTAAAACAACTAGCTGATCTGCCTCAGGATGTACTGGCTAATTACAGTTAGGGGAAAATAAGCCAAGGTCAAGAGCTGATGAAGGTGCTGGGTTTGAATATGACCCCCAACTTCTTTTTTTTCAATTTTTTTAAATTGTACTTTAGGTTCTGGGGTACATGTGCAGATCATGCAGGGTTGTTGCATAGGTACTTACGTGGCAAGGTGGTTTGCTGCCTCCAGCCCCCTGCCACCTATATCTGGCATTTCGCCCCATGTTATCCCTCCCCAACCTCCCCACCCCCTGCTTTCCCTCCCCAACAGACCCCAGTTTGTGATGCTCCCCTTCCTGACCCTCAACTTCTGATCTCATGCAGTTTCCTCTGCCTGAGCCTGCATTATGAATTTGGCCCTAAATTTATGTCCCTTGAGTCAATCTTTAGAAGATTTTCCATAAAGTATTGTGTTATTCTTCAAACAGCCCCAGCCTTAGGCATCCCGAGGGGCTCTTAGGACTTCATAAAACAGTGCCTACAAGCATAAAAGAGGAGCTTAAAGGATTTTTTCCTACTTCTGATCACTTTCTTATCATTGGCTTTATAGAGAAATATCACATTGATCTTAAAAGGGTAAGATAAAATTCTACTTTTTAAAAATATCTGACATAATTTGCATTACATCTTCTGTTTGGACTCTGAAAGGGTGGGTTAAGTGTCAAATTAACAAGAGGAAAATAGATGTCATGGAGATTAAGACTATTGCAGCATTTTCAAGGAGAGACAGGGTGCACATAGTGGGAGTGGGCTGTCTGTGGAAATATTAGGAATGTCCATCCAGCCATGCCCAGTCTGTATATGTGTGAGAAGAATGTGTATCTTTATTATTACATGATTTTCCTTTAAGTCATTGCACCTCTCTAAGATTTTGTTTTTTTAATATATAAAATGGATAAAATAATAACCTAAGTGAGAAAACCTATATAAATCATTAATCAAAATGGCGTATTACTATCTACAAGTTAAAATATGATAATATATCATATAATAATTGAGTTTGTGGGTGTTTGTCCTACACATTTGAATTAAATCTCAATTGTTACTGCCTCTAAAAAATAATACAATGTTTAAGAAATGGTGAGACAAATGCCAGAACACAAATGGCCACAGTCTATTGACATAAGATTATTTTAGTTATACCTAGTAGAGTAAAGAAAGCAAGTTGTGTGACTTAGATAAGAAGATTCAGAGGATGTGTAAATTGTAAATAGATAAGTAATGTATATTATGTCATTATGTGTGACTTGGTCTTTCTCTTAATTTCCAAATATTTATTTTTAATAAGCTATAGATACTCAAGGAAACAAGTCCTGGGATAAAACTTTGGGCACATTGAGAGGTTGTGAAGAAAGGGAAAGTCTCTCAACAAAGAAGCCAATAGACTCCATCCATAAACACTAAGAAATTATATTTTCCTTGGAGCCAAAGTTCTCCCATACTGTCAATGTCTTTAGAAAAGTCTGAATTCAACATTGACAGGTAATTAAAAATGAGGGAGATTTTATGTTTAAATATCTAATAATTCCTACATGATTATGAAAATGGAAAATACAACCCATACAGAAAACAACTTTGGAAAAGATAGCCACCCTCTTGGGAAAACAGCCAAAGAACTGTGTTCTGAGAAGTTACTAAGGAATAATACATTTTGCTGTCTACGGAGAACTGAATGAGGAATCTAAAATAAGACAAACCAAGACGTAAAAATCAGACACATTTTATTTGATGAAATAAGTGAAGTTTAGCCTGAAGAATGGGGAAAATTATTACCATCTTTAACTTTGATAAATGATACTCCATTCAGTAAATAATTATGAAGCTACAACTAATTTTCACTTACTATGTTTGGTGCTAGAAATGCAATAGTGAAAAGTGTAAGATAATTCTCTACCCTTATATTCTAGTTGAGGGAAAAGATAGACATCAACTAATAATCAGGAAAATAAGGAAGCTATTTTGTTTAAATGGGACTAGATTACATACCTAAAGAGAAAAAAGATAAAAAATTTTTAAAAACATATATCAACTCAATTCAAAGAAGAAAACGAATCTGAGTATTCAACCATGAAGCAGAAGGCTGTAAATATTAGTTAATATAGGAATACTGGGAAGAAGTTAGGATATGTTGACTGATGACTACTCATTCATCATGATTTAGACTACCTTCTCTATAGAAAGGAGGGTAAGACTATATTTTCTAAAGTTTTTTTTTTAACCCTAAGATCATATAATTAGGAACTTCCAGTTCTGCCATTATTTCAAATATTCGTCCTATACATATATGTTGGTAGGAATATAGGTTTGGAATAATTTATGTATTTCCCTCTTAATTCACAGTAAATTGTGCTCTTCCCTTCAGAATTTTGCTTTCCTTGCTCAAGAAGTTTTTATAAAATTGAAATAAGATAACTGGTTTTATGAGATTGAGACATGAGTATTTTCACGTAGTCAATAGATTGTCTAGAATTGTTAAATGTGCGAAGCCTAAGTTGTTTGATAATTTAGCAAGTTCCAACGAAGTCCTGGATGAGGAAGCAACTTGTATTCTTCCCATGTGCTTTTACGTTTGGCTTTCTTTTTTATTTTTTCAGTCTGAACTGACAGTAGAAACATAGATGTTTGACATTAAGAAGTATCTACTCTTAGTATCTATAATGTAACAGAAACGAATATCTTCTGCCGTAACTTCATTTAAGACATTTCCAACTGCATTGAGAGAAGCACCTAGTAAAAGTACTCCTATGTGTCATGCCTCCTCTTAACAACACAGAAATGGAAGTCCTTAGATTCCTCCTTCTCGGGATCCCTGGACTGGAGAAGAGTCATATCTGGATATCCATTCCTTTCTCATCCGTGTACCTTCTTTCTTTGATGGGTAATTTTACCATCCTTTTATTAATCAAGACAGAGCAAAGCCTCCATGAACCTATGTACTATTTCCTGTCCATGCTCTCCATCTCTGACCTAGGGCTGTCTCTCTCTTCCTTACCCACCACTTTGGGACTATTTCTATTTGATGTCCATGAAATTCATGCAGCTGCATGCTTTGCCCAGGAATTTTTTATCCATCTGTTCACAGTCAGTGAAGCTTCTGTACTGTCTGTAATGGCATTTGACCGGTACGTGGCAATCCGCAACCCTTTGAGATACAGCACTGTCTTAACTAGTTCCAGAGTCATCAAAACAGGGGTTTTTTTGACTTCTAAGAATATTCTTTTGATCCTTCCACTGCCCTTTCTCTTGTAATGGCTGAAATACTGTCGTCAAAACCTGCTCTCCCACTCCTATTGTCTCCACCAGGATGTCATGAAGCTGGCATGTTCTGATAACACAGTCAATGTTGTCTATGGACTCTGTGCAGCACTTTCTACTATGCTGGACTTGGTGTTTATTATCTTGTCCTACATTATGATTTTAAAAACTGTACTGGGAATTACTACCCCTAGAGAGCAGTTCAAGGCCCTCAACACGTGCATCTCTCACATCTGTGCTGTGCTTATCTTCTATGTGCCCATGCTAAGTGCTGCAATGCTCCACCGGTTTGCCAGGGATGTGCCTCCTATGATCCATGTCCTCATGGCTGATATTTTCCTGCTGGTGCCACCCCTGATGAATCCCATCGTGTACTGCGTGAAGACCCGTCAAATCCGAGAAAAGGTTGTGGGGAAACTTGGTCCAAAAAGAAGTTGATCAAAGGAATGAGAAAGGGAATGAATGTATAAGTGGTAACTAAATAGATATTGACTGTTTCAGTGGGAGAAAGCACAATATACTAGAGGGGTCTTGTATTTTATAGTCAGATAGAGCTCATAGAATGAATGACTTTTGACACTCAGTACCCTAAGTGCCCTTATGCCCCCGTGAGTTTGTGAAAATTACTTCAGGTCTCTGATTCTAAGATTGTACATCCAATAATTTAAGCCTTAAAGGAAGACTAGAAGCATCTGCTTCCCACTTTTAAAAACATGCCAATAAAATAATATGAGAAAATCACCTATATAAAACTTGTCTTAAAAAAAGTATTCTCCTACTTTACTTTATATTCATAGCAAAAATTCCTATTAAGAGAAGAGCTGCATTATTTCTTCAAATTTTATTGAAGATGCAATATTTGATCAAATTCATAAACACTTTGCACAGACTTAATAATTTTAAAATATATATATTAACTGCATTTTTGGATAGATATAAATTCATACTATAAAAGCTATTTTTCTGGAGTCGTACTACTCAATTACATTATTACAAAGGTCATTTTTTAAAAGAACTCTAAATGACCATATCTCCATTGTTTATCTTAGTGACCCACGTTACAAAAAAATACATTTATCTTCTCATGGGTACATTCTTAGCTCTGGCTATTGCTTTTTAAGCCTTTTCTGCATATATATTTTACTCCCAGTTCTTAGAATCACCTAATCATACCCATTCTCTAAAGATTATCTTTTTTATAATTTAAAAGTACTTAGTGAAGATATTATTTTCCTCAATCTTTTATCTAAGTATGACTGCATTTTCACTATGAAGTCTTTCCTGACCATTTCCAGCCAAAATAGACCGTTAAACTCCTCTTAGATATCGATCTTTCTGTCTTTATTAATCATTTTACATATCATGTAAATTGCCTTGCCATCCTAGAGTCCCAAATGTTGTTTTTGCATATATAACCTGTGTTTGTAGGACCTTAAACAATTATTTGATGTTGGAATGTGAATCCCAGGAGACTAGTGATTGTCTGCCTTATTTACTGCTTCATACTAGTTGCAGGCACACTGAGTAGCCCATAGTATGAACACAAGTAATTGTGAATAAATGAATGAATGAACACTTAGCAAACATTGAGATAACGTATGCAGAGTCACAAAAATCACACATACACAAATACACACACACTGTCATCTTTAATCCTCAATTTATAATAATTTCTCCAAATTTTATATTCTCTCAATTCTTTTAAATATTTTCCTACAATATTCCACAGAGACCTTTTTAACATCACAGAGAAATAAGGTGTTTTGATGACTCATTCATGTCCTTGTTTGTTTTCTCTGTGTCCAACACATACTTCAATGCCAATGTTTGTCTTAGATTGTAAACAAGGCAATTAACCTATGTTTTTATAATGCCTTGACTAAATATACTTGATAAAGATCTTGAAAGAAACTAGTGAAAATGATGTTTATTTTGATAGGGACAAAGTTTATTTCTTAAAGCCAAAAGGTCAGAGTAATTGAGAAAATGACTCTGGGGACTTCATTCAACTGCAAAGAAAATTAGGCTTCTGGACCAGGAACCATATTCAAAAATAGCTGGATAGCAAACCACTCCAAAACTAAGTGACCCAAAACAACAATTATATATTTGGTCATAGCTCTGTAATTTGTGCAGAGCTCAGCAGAGATATCTTGTCTATTCTCCACCAAGTACCAACTGGACACCTTCACTGGAATGGAGGATACATTTTGAATATAGTTCATTCCCAAAGCTCGCACCTGATGCTTGCTGTCAGTGTTGAGTTTAACTAAGCTCTGACATATGCTTCTCCACGTAGCTTAGGCTTTTGTGAGTATGTTAGATGGTTTCCAAGAAAAACTGTTTTCAGGAACAATAGAGAGTATGCCAGGAAACAGGATAGAAACTTCTTGTCTTGTTAAGGCCTATAGCTGCAACAAATAAAAGGTAATTTCCACTGCATCTATTAGTTATACATGAAGGGAACAAGCTCAGATTCAAAGGAAGAGAAATAAATTCCATCTCTTGATGAGGGAAGTGATACATAATTTGGAGCTGCCTTTTATCCAACCCAGACCAGAATGATTGTTTATTTAGTTTAACAGTGATTTTCACAAACTGCAAATTACGAATCAGTGTAGGCCTCCACCTGTGTGTCTGTGCCTGCCTGTCGCTGAGCACTAATTAATACCAACCGGGAGTTGAGCAAAATGGAACACCTCCATCCAAGAGTTGTTCATAATAACTGCTATTTCAGTTGATCATCAAATATGACTTAAAATATGGTCACTTCGCATTCTTGTTCAGCTCCCACATTCATTTCTCTCAGGGATCAAGGAAGCTGTGTATTAAACACCTTTATATGCAGTGTTCTGAAGAAAATTCACAAACTTTTGACATTGAGTATAGGAGGGAAACCCCATAAGTGCCGTGGCAAGGGAATGAAGCCTCAGCCTGTTCCCGTATAAATATTGATTTAGAAAAGAATTAGAAATATAGTCACATAGTTATTCCTTTATATAATCATATATAACCTTATCATTACTCGCTTATAATCATAAAGATACATACTCAATATAACCTTTAATTTTACTAATGACTATCAGGTTATGAAGCATGGAACTGAGGTGACATTGTGAACAAAGTGATCCTAAGGCAAGGTGCTCTAAGCCCTCTGTCACACCTTCATAAAGGCTGCTGGAGGGCGCCTCCGCTGTGCGGCAGCGCCAGCGCTGTGAAAGCGCCCGCTGTTTAGCCAGCTAGGGAAGGAGATGACCAAAGTGACAGAGACATCTCCTTCCTTGGGGGAGTGAGGAGAAAACTCTGCTTCGCCAAGCTCCTGTGGCAAGGCCTGATACTGTCACGGAAGCCCGCAGACATCGGGGACTTAACTGTCTCTATGTGATGCTGTGCTTCAGTGGTCATGTTCCATGTCTACTTTCACGCCCTGCTTCTGCACCTGGTTTCTCTTTTTCTTAAAAGATAAGAATTAATAATAGTAACATAATCTTAGTGTTCTTGATATTTCTGACAAATATGTGAAGAGCACTGAAGCATTAGGTTTTCTCCTCCCTTGGGCTACTTGAAAGTCTTGGGCTCCCTGTCTTCAAGACACGTGATTTACCTGACCCTATCACTGACCACCATTTCCTTACCCTGCCTTTCCTGCCCACTGCTTTGTACTCAATAAAAGTCAGAGTGTCCAGGCACTCGGGGCCACACTTTGGTTGGCAGTGGACACCGGAGCCCAAACTCTCTTTTCTCTACCTCTGTGTCTGCGTCCTTTATTTCTACAGTTTCTCCGCACTAACAGGGAGGGCTTCACAGAACCCTATAGGGTTGGACCTTATATCTAGCGCACCAACGTGGGTGTTTTCCAACGTGGGCTTCTCTCTCGAGGTGTGAAGGTACGCCTTGAGTGTGGAAGTGGAGGATTTATTGATGAAAAATTCCTGAGGACTGTGGTTGATAAGCTTGTGGTAAGCTTGGGCAGCTCAGAGGAATTCAGGGTAACCATGGGACAACCAAATACAAAGTATTCAGCCTATCTTAATTTTATTAAAATTCTTCTTTAAAAAGGAGGGGTTAATGTTTCTTCTGATAAACTTTCAGTAATTTGAGGTGATAGATCAGTTCTGTCCTTGATTCCCTGTTGACCGAACTTTAGAACTTAAAGTTTGGGACAAGGTCAGCAGCTAGCTTAAAGCAGCTTAAAAGGAAGGGCATGTTTTTTCGTTACAATCTGGTCTATTTGGTCTTCTGTTAGAACTGTCCTTGAGTCTTTGCAGACACAAGAAGAATCCTTGGAGGCCGACTCCTCCTTCCTCTCTTTAGAGGAGGTTGAAGAAGTCCTTGAGGTACTTTCTCCTGAGGACACTGCCAAGATAGAGGAAGCCATTACTGTTATGGAAGCAGACCCAGCTCTTTTGTCTCTCCCGCTACTCCTAAACCTTCAGCACCACCTTTTGATGACTATGAGGATCTTATGCATGAGTCACACACTCTGGCAAAGCTCGGTTGAACCTCCCATGCAAACACCGTCGTGGCCAGAACCTTCTCTGCCTGGCTATGGGCATCAGCCTGGTAATGAGGCTCAGACTATGCCCTGTGATGGGTATCAGCCAGGTAGTGAGGCTAAGACTTTGCCCTGCTGTAGGGCTCAGCCTACTAATTAGGCTCAGACTGTCCTATCTCTGCCTTCTGTGCATCAGGCTCCTCAGAAGCCTGCTCTGCACTCCGCCAGTCAACCTGATGTGCAGGAAGCCATGTGTAGGCCTCACTGTAACGCTCTCAACCTCTCCTGTCAACCTTCCAATTTCCTTTCCATTTCTGGTCTGGCCACGACTGTGGTTAGCTCCCCAAATCAGCAAATAACATATACTGGTGAAAATAATACTTCTCTTATGAGAGCCAGTACTCAGACTAGGGAAAAAGCAGATGTGCTACTTATTCACATTTAGTAAAGCACCTCTTAAAAACAGGAAAAGTTCAAGTTCTCTGTCAGTTGTTTTCAATCTATCTGTGCTTTCTTACTCCATTCTTCTGTTGCTTTTGTCTTCCATTGCTTTATAAAGAAATAGCTGAGCAAAAAGGAATGAGAAAATTAAAGATAACACAGCTAAGAAAAAAGAAAAAATAAATGAGGAAAAAGAAGGAGTCTGTCAGACCCTCCTCCGTATTTTATCAAAGAGTTGCCAGGTCCACCTGACGTTCCTCCGTTAGAGGAATCAGAGGCCATTTCAAAAGTGAAACTTGCTGCTCCAGAAGCAGCCTTTAAGTCAGCCCCAGGCCAGCAAACACTGCCTGGGCTGGGGGAGCAAGCAGCACAAAGGCAAACAACAAGCAGCCACTGGCTGGGGCCAGGTCCGCATACCTACACGCTGCTTTCCGCAGGTGTTCCACAGTGAAATTTTGCATGTTCTTGCAAACAAGTAACATCCCAAATTGTAATTCTCTACAAAAATTTAAGTAAAATTTAAGTATTTGTAAGACCTTTAAACATGGCTCTTTTAAAATCTGATTTAAGTAAAGCGGTAACCTCTGAAGGGAAAGAAATTACAGATAGCTCATAAACTAGTAAGGAGCAATTAGAGGCAAGCCATATAGCTTTGCTCTTCAGTACAAAAGAATTTCCTAATTAACTGATAAGTTGCAAAACCAGCTTAATATCTTAAACGTCAACAGCAGCAACAACATGGTTCAAGGCCTCATGCCAAAAACCTTGTGGGCAAAAAAGTGCGACACCTGTGCCAGCAGGGTAAAAGACCACCAGCCCAAGACAAATCCCGCTTCGGCCAGAAAAATGTTACAAAAAGGGTTAAGGTATGTCAAAAAGTAGAAAGAGAATGTGTGTGAAAAAAAGAGAAAGAGAGAAAGAGGTAAGGAAGGCAGAGAGAAAGCGGTATGGAAGGCAGAGAGAAAGAGGTAAGGAAGGCAAAGAGAAAGAGAGGCCCAGAAAGTAAGACACAAGAAACACATAAAGGGGTAAAGAAAGAAATCTTTAAAAAGCTATAAAATTGCACCCTTAGTAAGGAAGGTTATAAACCAAAGAAAGTTTAGCATGTCTAAGTTTGTCAGTGAAAGTTGCAAAAATGTCATAAAAGGGCATTTATGTAAGTAGGTTGTATAAATGTTGGTTTCAAGGTTTAAACAAGTTTTAAAACAGTAATTGTAAAAAAATTTTTTTTGTAAACATGTTAGTTAAAAGTATCATCTAGTGTTTTGTAAACTAGACATTAAAATAAAGCACAACAGGTTTTCTTAAACCACTAATCTGCTGTTTTACAAAAATTATAAACGTCTCTTACATGTTACTGTTGATACTTTCTCTCATTTCATCTGGGCTATGTGCCAAACAAGACAAAACACAACTCATGTTTAAAAATATTTGTTTTCTTGCTTTGCTGTTATGGGAATTCCACAAAAAATTTAAACAGACAATGGCCCTGGTTAAAACTTCAAAGCTTTCCCAAAGTTTCTGTTACAATAAAAATCTTGTAGTATTCCTTGCCCACAGATCACAGACATGATAGATTCCCCTTTTAACACTTGATTTTTGTACCTCATTACATTATCCAAGTATTGGAGTTTCCTAGCCTCTCATGATCTCTAATCCTCAGAAAAGAGCCATAAGAACTCTTCAGGGAATTCGCAGACTCGGGAAAGGCCCCTGAAGAGAAGCTTCTGAGCTCTTCAAAAAGACCTTGAGTCTAAACAGGGAATATTCTTGGAGCTGAGCTACCATCAAACCTGAGCTCTGGATGGAAGCGTGTCCTCTATGCCCTTTTCTCTTCAATTGCCAGGGCTCAGGTATGCATTGCAAGCAAAAGCACATAGACAACAGTCAGAACACGGAGATCACTAGGCACAGGGAACCTGAGCCACACACTGAGCTTTCAGTCTTAGCTATTTATTAAATCCCCTCATCATGTCAGTCAAGTCAGTTTTGAGGGGCAGATGGACTTGAGATTGACCTGTGGTTCTAGTACTAGCTTTGCATTTTGTTTAATCTTGTAAAGCCGTGTTCATCATATTGTTTAATCCTTGCTACCTCTCATCTCTTCTCTCATCATTCGAAGCATTAGTTTTTCTACCTTTCTCACCTTAAATTGTATCATGTGGATTTGACAGCACTTTGTAACAATTAAACTCTATAGTAAGATAAGGTTATGATTGTACTTGGAAGGTATTTTGGAGACTGTTATAAAGACAGATGCTGATAATAGTGAACAACTTTGTGTGCAACTATGTGAGGAATACAAGCCAGAGGGAATCAGAGTCTCATCGGAATCATTGCCCAGCCCACCTCTTTTCTGTCTCTGTCATAAATCCTAGGATGACATTCCTTTATTTCATTAAATTAGAGCTGAAAGGAGAGCCATGTGTCATGTAGTTTAGCGGAGGAAATAAGGCGACATTTCTCCGATCCACTAAAGTGGAGGTAAGTGCTATTGAGAAGAAAATGGACAGTAGCTGCACTAAATACTAATCTGTGTAATTCCTACTGCATTTCATCTCTTTTTATCTATTCACTCATACATTTATTCAACATGTATTGAGCAGACTTTATTAAGTTCCAAATCCGTGCTAGGCTTTTGAGCTCTGATGATGCAGCAATTCAATTTCTTCGGTGTGAATCATGATGTGCTTTTACCTATTTTATTCCTCATGCATTGCACACTTGCCTCTTACCCATATCTAAAATATAATATGCAAGGAATGTATTTTGAAAGTGAGAAAATAAATGGGATGGAATATTATGATTGTAACCACTCACTAGGTAGACAGAATGACTCTTCGTTGTCTGGAGACGTAGAAGTGAAAATAGATGACCTCTAAATGTTTCTGGTATTTCTCAAACTCTGAAATGGCTCAGAGTAAGATAGATGGAAACCAGCTTAACTGTGTCTTCTGGTTGAAAAGTCATATATATATTTAAACTTTTATTTGCATCTTTTATTGATGGAAAATTTTCTTTTCTTTATCATTATTTCTTATTAAAACATGTTGCCATTTTCTCACTCAATCAATGCTCTCAATCCCATAGGGGCTTTCATCACTGCCTAAGCTTCTCACAGCAAACTCTGCAAATCCTTTGATAGCTACTTTTTCCTTCACAGCCCAGCTCCCTTCCAAGTGTCCATATCTTTCCTTTATTTCTTCCTCTTTCCTTGCCACCTCTCTTTATATCCATTTTTGCTTCTCTTTTGAAATCATAAAACAAGAATTGTTTTATTCTTATATTAATTATTATGCTATTATTTTATTACTTGTTTTCATTTGAAATGTGAGTGGCAAAAGCTAGAGGGATGATATTCTTTCTTCAGTAGAGGACCTTCAACATGCCTCTACTCTACCAGGAAAAAAAGAAAACCTTTTGAAAGAATATTCTCAACTTCCTATCTTTCTTTCCTACAAAATCCTAATATTCTCAGCCATCTGTAGATTTTCTCTCAGAGGGAAATGACACAGATTATAAACTTTTTACTTAATCCTCCTCACTCACTAATAAGTTAAGCACTTATAATGCTTTTCCAGTCTATTGAAACGGTTTCTGAAAAATTAACCATGACTTAGTCATTGTAAATAAAATGATTAAAAAAGAAAGAAAGAAAGAAAAAAACGTTGACCTACTTCATCTTTTTTTTTTGTAGTCAACAGTGGTGGCTTAATTTTATTGACATTGTGTACTATTACTTTCATCCTATTTCTCCGATTCTCCATTCTCTGTCCCCTTTCTAGTTTTAATATTATGACCTGCCCTCATTTAAAAGTTATTAGTTTTATAAACTAACCCATCTTTCCTTTTCACCTTGCATCTCCTAGGAATTTTCTCCATATCCATGGTGCATACCTGTAATTCAACCCCTCAATCACAGCGCAATCACTATATGTAATGTCCTCTAGACCCTCTCCCCAGAAATTTCTTTTTAAAGTTAAATTCAGCAATTCCCAAACTAGACTTGGTCTCTTAAACATGTGTCTTCTATTGTTATCATCTTGACTTATTGAATGCTACTCACATAATGGAAATATCTATTTGTAGACTTTTCCAAGACAGGAAAATCATGGGTTTAAAATTTTATTTTTTAATGTTCTCTTATAACAGCTAAAGTCCTGTGCAATAGTAGCAGGAAAATATGGTTTAATTTCCAATAACATAGGCTTTGCAGTACACAGTCAGGGTCTAAATGTCACCTTCAGTCCTTACTTGCTCTGTAAACTTACCCAGGTCACTTTACCTCTCTGTGTCACAATTTTCTCACCTGTACTATGCTCCTAAGAATAAAACTTACAAGATAGAATTGCTGTCAGAGTTGAATGATTTAATACACATTAGGCTTTTGCAAAATTAACAGGTTTGTGATGTGTTTAATACATGTTATCTATTATATGATTTTAATGCATGTGATAAACAATGTACTAGTCACACTACACTTACATATATAAAACACAATAGAGCATTTTTCAATGCAATTGAACAAAATTTATGAAGGCAGAACAAAGGAGAACTCAGTTCAGATATTACAGGAACAGACCTGGATACCTAGATGTCATATCAATCCAAGCCCCCCAGGCATAACTCACTCTGAGTGCCTTCCGATTTAGTTTCCTCATGCTAGAGATTACGGGCTTTTCCTTCTGATTTCAGATTTTTCTCCTTTGCTCCATGTGCTTCAGACCTGGTGTACATCTCTTCTGCCTCCCCATCTCTAGATACAGTCCTGGCTTAATTGCCCTGCTATTAGAGAGACACATCTCTCCTCATATCTCTCAGAACTAAGTCCCAAACTCCCCTTTTCTAGAATTGCTTTCTGAAGTCCAAGATTCTTCCAAGATGTTTCTTTGTTCCAGGCTTCAGATTTGCCTACTACTATTTGCCTCCTCAACCACCAAAAGTCTCCTTCCTAGACCCAATAGAAAAGACTGATAGATCAGCCCCTGCCCAGTTCTTCCCCATTCCCTCTGCAGATCCTTCTTTACTGGCTGGTCATGGGACATGGAGGTGAGTGAAAATTCAGCCTTGTCACTTTCCAGGAATCTCATCATATATTGCAGGTTTCTGAATCCAAGATTGTAAAGCTATGACAATTCTTTGTAATAGCAGCTTCCAAAGAGCCACTTTCTTTCTGACGGGCTTCCAAGGTCTAGAAGATCTCCATGGCTGGATCTCTATTCCCTTCTGCTTCATCTACTTGACAGTTATCTTGGGGAACCTCACCATTCTCCACGTCATCCATACTGATGCCACTCTCCACGAACCCATGTACTATTTCTTGGCCATGCTAGCTCTCACAGACTTAGGACTTTACCTTTCTACACTGCCCACTGTGCTGGGCATTTTTTGGTTTGATGTGAGAGAGATTGGCATGCCTGACTGTTTCACTCAGCTCAACTTCATCCACACCTTGTCTCTAGTGGAGTCATCAGTTCTATTATCCATGTCCATTGACCGCTACGTGGCCATCTGCAACCTACTGTGTTACTCCACCGTCCTGACACCTGCACGTATTGTCAAGATGGGGTTAAGCTCCGTGCTTAGAAGTGCCCTCCTCATCCTCCCCTTGCCATTCCTCCTGAAGTGCTTCCAATACTGCCGCTCCCATGTGCTGGCCCATGCTTATTGTCTTCACCTGGAGATCATGAAGCTGGCCTGCTCTAGCATCATTGTCAATCACATCTATGGGCTCTTTGTTGTGGCTTGTACTGTGGATGTGGAGTCCCTGCTCATCTTCCTCTCATACGCCCTCATTCTCCGCACCGTGATCAGCATTGCCTCCTGCCAGCAGCGACTCCAAGCCCTCAACACCTGTGTCTTGCATGTCTGTGCTGTGCTGCTCTTCTACATTCCCATGATTGGGTTGTCTCTTGTGCATCGCTTTGGTGAACATCTGCCCCGTACTGTACACCTCCTCATGTCCTATGTGTATCTGCTGGTACCACCCCTCATGAACCCCATTGTCTACAGCATCAAGACCAAGCAAATTCGCCAGCGCATCATTAAGAAGTTTCAATTTGTAAAGTCACTTAGGTGTTTTTGCAAGGACTAAGTTAGAGTAGAGAGAGGAAGCCCACGGGTTTCAGTTTGTCTGTTTTCAGCTATGCTGTGGCAAAACAACAAACTGTTGATTGTCAACAAAAAGGCAATTGGATGTGCAACAGAAGGCCATGTGACCAGGAGAAAGTTACCTACCTCTCTGTTCTCCAGTTTCCTCAATTGCAGAATAAGCAAGGAAATAATTATAATACTGCCTTCCTTGTAGGAATGTTGTAAAGATTAAATAATTCGTGTAGTTTTCTAACACAGTATCTGGCAAATATACAGTTCTCAATAAATATTAACCATTATTACTGGACAAAATCTAAAACAGTACAAAATTTTCATCTTTCAATTATCTGGTGAGTATCATTTCATTGATGATCAACTTTTTAAACATTTTGATTAATTTTTATGTTACTTTATTATAATTATAAATTTTATTCATTTACAACATATTTGTACATATCTACATCCACACCCCAGGTAATGACTTTTCATGATACTCTTTACTAAGCATATGCCCACAAAATTAAGAAAAGGAGAAGATGCCCTGAGAGTTTAAGGGAAGTTATCAAATTGAAACAACACAAAATTATTCATGGGTAATCTTCAAAAGATGTAATTGAGATTGAGGATTATCACCTACTATCTGAGTAACTTAGGGGAAGCTTGATTTCTTCCTTTAGCTATGATGGTAAAAGGGGGTAAAAATATAAAAGAAAATTATGTGCTATTTCATGCTTATTTGTAAGATGTTTCTCTCACTTCTGTATCTAGCCATATCAAACAAAGCCTGCATGAACGTACAAATACTACTGTTTTTCTTTCTTGGTGTATTTTGATATTTGTCAGCATATATATCTGCTGTGTCATGCTTGTTTGCATTGGTACATATGCCCTAGTTGGGCAGTTCATATGAATTCATTTCTGTACATTATCACATATATCTAGATACATAGAGAATGAACTTAGTAACTCTTTATATATTCACGTAGGAAAAGTATTCTCTGTTACAACTTTATGTGGATTCATGGGAAGGAGAGGGTTTTGATTCAGCAATTTCTTTTCTTTCTAGTTACCTTGGCTTGACTGTAGATGCCAAAAAGAAAATCACTGGAAGGAAAACACAAAAATGTGAAATTCACCATGAAGAAGAAGTAAATTTAACTAGTAGTGCTAGAAGCAAGTTACTTTTTTTTAGTATGCTGTTTCCATACTGGATGAAGCCATCAGCCTTTGGTCAGTGCATGACTTGAATCCCTCACTGACCTGCCACTGTCATTTATTTTATTTTATTTTGTTTTGATTTGTTTTATTGTATCCATCTTTACAACCTAGTCCATTTACTCATGTTGAGCCTCTTTTGGAAAAGTCAGTATGTCTCTCTGCTAGACTGAGGGAAAAGGCAGGATTTGGGACAACTTGGTTATACCGGAGATCTTTGGACTACACCTGAACTGTGGGCCTAGGGAAAATGAAGAGCTTTCTTTCTGTGTCATAACCAGTTTGGTGTAAATCCCAGTCTCCAAATATCAGTGGCTAGAAGGAACTATGTTGAAAGAAATTAAGCTGGAAGTTGTAGAAATGGTCATAGCTAAATAAGAGGAGAGGAAGTGCATTGTGGAAATAATGTAGATGGTACAGCAAGAAAAAGAGCACTTACACAAACCAGTTATTGATGGCCTACTCTCGGTTCTACTAGGCACTTATATTAAGGAAGGATTAAATTCAGGGCTGTCAAAGGTTTCTGAATAATGTTAGAATCCAAGAGAAGAAGGCTTAAGTTTCTTAAAGAGACCACAAAGAGCACTTATAAAAAGGTCCCATAAAGACTGAAGAAATCTAGGTATCTGCAAAACATAATATCCTATTCCCTCCCTTTTTTTCCATCTCTGGCCCATGCCACTCTCATCATCTTTTAGATTCACTCACTTGTCCTTCTTGTGCTTCTAAGTACAGGTGAGTAAACCAATAACCTCTAAGGCAGGAGGAAAAACAGGCAAGCTGGCAGGTCTTCTTTGTTCCTGCTGTGGATTTTACTGTGCTTTTCTGGAGTACAAAATTTAGATGTAGGAGAGAAAGAGTTCAGAGGCAGTGATATGGCAGGGAGTTATCTGTGATGGAAGAAAGCCCAGAAAACCTCAATTTAGTGAAACATCTTCAAACAAATAGATAATTTGGGAAGAAAACTAGAAATGCATTCAGGTCCTAAGCATGGGGCAGGAGACCTAGAGATAGGGATGGGTGGTAAGCAGAACTCTTTTCAGTCTTGCTGCTGTGCTAAGCACACAATGGCAAAGTGTCCTTTGCAAAGCATTAGGAAGCCACATCCAACCCTTCAAGTTTCTGTTTCATGAATGTATTTAGAAATATAAATCTGAAACTTGAATGTTTTTCTTTAAAATAAAGAAATTAAGAGTGTGGTAAAAAATAGAGGGAGAAAGAAGGCAGCCTTCACTATAAAGCATTTTCTCTTTCACAGTGTTGCTTAATCAATTTCCAGATCTTCACCAAATGGGAACTTAGGAGAGTGGATTTAGAAAGCTATGGGAGAACACCTAGGGTGGTCAGTTACGATATATTGAATTCTAGTACCAGAACTCAGGAAGAGAGGAAGGCAAGAAAGAGAATGTATGCACACAAGCAAAGGTTCTGTGACCTCCTTCACCAGATGGCAAACATATCCTGAGAGCCAGGGGATGCCTGGCACTGTCCTAGGCATTCGTAAGATGAGGAAATTTTATTGTCTACATATTTCATTGGGGTTCTGATAATGTTAAATGCCATGCTAGACCTAGAAATGCCAGTCAAGGGCAAGTACATGGGAGGTACATTAAAATATTAATACATCCTATTTTCAAATTTTAAAAATTATAATGATATATTTTTATTATTATCATCATCATCAGAATTTGAAAAGGTAGAAAATAGATATAAAATTTACTGTTATTATCTTTTAAATCTGTCTCTTTTATAAATATCAATTTAATTTTATATTTATATTTAAGTTCTTTTAAAGAGACATGGAGAGACAAGAGACAGAGAAAATAAAGAAGCGAGGAGAGAAAACAGTAAAAGATAGAGGAGGGAACAAATGAAGAAAATTGCACATGAGGTTTAACATATATGTGTTGAATAAATTAACACATAAAGGAACAACTAAGTACATGAGAAGATAGTCTTATCTTTCTAGCTAAGACATATTTCTGGAGAAAAGTGATTCTTTGTCTTCATTTTGTGTGATTCTCTTTATTCTTATCTCATTCCCACAATGCCAAGCAAGATGTAGAGCAAGCAACTGCCAGAAAACAAGGGAAGTCCAAATTACTACTTCATAGGACTGTAAAGGAAATAGAAATAAACAATCAGAAATGATAAGATAAAAAAAGATCAGTATGATTAAAATGACCAAAATTAGGCAAGACATATATTCTGAAGAAAGTACTAATGTTCAGGACAATAATGGTAACACATTATACATATATAACTTTTCATTCAGACCATTTTACCAAGCAAATTCAACTTTACATTTGTTCCTTATAATACTTCAGTGGAAAAAGCCAGACATAACTTCCCTCTGCTGAGCCAATGGTACTGAGGTTTCTCTCTAGAGCCAAAAGCATGGGGTCTTTCATAAATGGCAGCACCCAACCTGCAGCCTATATTCAAATGGGCATTCCAGAGAAAGTACCTGCCTGGGTTGTCATGCTCATCTTCCATCTCACCTATGTAACTCAGTACATAGTTAGACATGTCTGTCGCCTCTATGAGCTCATGTATTAATCATTGGCTCTCTTGGTTGCCTCTGGCTTGGGTTTTGCCTTTTCTACCCTTCTTGGTGCCCTGGATGTCTTCTGGTTTAATAATTGTGAGGTTATTGCTGATGCCCACTTTACTCAGCTGTTTTTCATCCACATTTTCTTCTTCATAGGCTCTTAAGTTTTTCTCACATGGCCTTGGATCACTTGGAAGTCATTTCTCACCCATTAAAGTACACTTCAGTGCTCACTGTTTCCAGAGCCCAAGAGGAGAGATTATTTTGTTTTGTTGGTTGATTGGTTTTTGGACAAGAGCCTGGCCCTTGTTTTCTCTCTCCCTGTCCTTCTAAGACAGAGTGAGCATTCTAAACTATTCCTCTGTCTACACCAAAGTTACATGGACCTGGCCTGCTCTGGTGTAAGTGTCAACTACATTTATGGCCTAGTGGCACTGATGCAGGTTTAGATATGAGTACTGTTCTCATTCTCACCTCCTACTCCCTATTTTAAATACCATGTCCTGCATGACATTCCCTGGGCACAGGGTAGAGGCATGGGATACCTGTGTTTCTCTTCTTTGCACTGTTTTTGTAGTATATATGGGTTTTCTCATCAGAGAGCCTCTTTTTCATTCTCAAACTACTTCATTCTTGATTGCCTTCACCATAATAAATGCTAATTTGTTTTAAACAGGCTCTGATAATTTTATTTTAGTACGTTTTTACCTGAATGTTAATTAAAAGTTATGTTTATGACACACATTTTTTAAATGATTGCAATGTTTGTCTAGTAAAACATTGAATATAAAACATTTTATTAAAATTTTAATTTTCTCAAACTACATTCAGTGCTATCTTACTATTTAATGAGTTAATTTCTTCTTTAATTATTACACGACACTTTTATATAGTAGGCTCAGTGAGATAAATTACTGTCATCAATATCATATATCTAATACATGAGAACCCCAAGTCACATACAGGTCTATCTGACCTTGAACCCTGAACTTTTTGGCATTGTGCCATTTAGACTTTCTGAATTATAGTGTCCTCACATTATATCTTGCTTTGGCCTTACAGAAACTTCATGGTTGGAACTTAAAGCACATAAGGTTATTTTCTCTATAATATGGATCAATCTCCATAATCTTTCTAATTAAAACTATTTGAAATATTAACCAAATATCATTCTCTATCTCTCTCCATTTTTTTTCTTTCTCTTTCCAGATGTCTAGCATTCAAATCTAGTTTCTGTGAAAGCATGTCTAATACCAGCTCTCTTCTCCCAGAGCTTGGCCTCAGAGGCTGTGAATAAATATTATCTGTAGGGAGTAGAAAATAAAATATATGATTTTATTCTATACAAAATATTATTTTGGTTATAAAAATAGATTAATAAATGAGTGATAGAATGTATGATTCTGTGGGCATAAAAAAGGTAATTAAGTTAAAATAAGACCAACACAGTGGGCCCTAATTCAATATAACTGGGGTCCTTAAAAGGAGAATAAGTTTGGATACCCAACAAGAAAACAGGGGCATACACACATAGAGAAAAGGGCATCAAAGAACACTGTGAGAAGGTGACAAACCAAGCAGAGAGGCCTCGGGGAAAAAAAAAAAAACCTGTTACCACTTTAATTTTAGATTTTACTGGCCTTCAGAACTGCGAAAGGAAAAGAAGAGAAAAGAAAAGAAAAAGGAAAAGAAATAAAAGAAAAGAAAAGGAAAAAAAGAAAAGAAAAGAAAAGAAATTCTGTGGTTAAGTTACCCTGTTTATGGCATTGTGTTATAACATCCCTAGAAAACTAATACAGTAGGTAACTGTGTTTTGGAACAAATTCTACACTAAAAGTACAGATGTACTTTTAATTATAGAAGAGATAAAAATTCTATAATTAGAGTTGAAAAATCATAAGACAAAGATATTTGAAAATTCCTAAACGTTTGTAGGTGTTACAAATGTCAAAATTTCCGATTCTTTTTCTGCAGGGGTGAGAACCAGAAATCTACATTTGAACAAGCCTCATAAGTTTCTGAAGCATATTATCTGTGAGTTGGAAAACACTGCCTCACGACACTTAAATGTTTATGCAACATGCTCAACCAAAGAGTACTGTGGCCACCAGAGGAAGCTTGCCACATTCCAAAGGGATCAGCCAAGACAAAAAATTGAAATCACCTCTAGTGCATGGTTTGGTATTGTAGGGCATTTCTTAATATTTATACCTTTATACTCTCAAGTTAAATCAAGTAAGCTGGTTACTAATTATCTGGGTAATGAAAACACTGAAATACCCCTTCAGTTCTCTAAAATGCCTTCTTCATCAGCTTTCCCAAAGGCCAAAAATGGATGATTAACTCTTCATACCCTTGTAATCACATAAAAACTCCTTTTCAGTTTTAATTACCTTTTGCAGGGGCTCATCTCACCCCCAAGTATACAAGAATGGATTAGTTTCTTCAATTAGCTCCTGGACGTCTAGAAACAAAGGACTGAGTTCTGAGTGGATGAGAGACAGCAAGAGGAGATGCAGTTCCTGAGAGTAGGCAGGGATCAGGAGCATAGAGGTTACCTGAGCCCCCAAAATAATTATCAATACAATCCCAGCATTTCCAAGAACCTAGTCTGACTTCCTTTCTCCCCTTGATGATGGAGAAAGCATTCATTTTAAAAATCCCTTTTTAAATTCACTTATGATCATAAAGTGAATTTAATTCTCCCTTGTGCATAAACTGGAGTTATGCTATGTCACATATAAAACATTATCACTAGCACCCATTCTGCTTTCCCAAAGTTTTGGAGTTGGTTCAAAACTTTTGCCATATTCTTCATCAGTGGCTGGTGCATGGTATCCTCTGGGCTTCCCATCCAGGTATCTCACAATACTAGTCTCTTCGCTCCTTTTTTCTCTTATCTCCAGGGTCTGAGGTAATGAGGTCCAGGGAGCCAGGCCTACTAGGGAATTGATTAAAAATCCTTTAAAGGGTCTCAGTGGATACCTTGGTCCGTAGCGTAAAAACCATGGATTTAAACAGCCATCCTCCAGTCACTCGATAGTGCTCATGGCCTTTAATTTTAGCCTTGGTATGTGAGGAGTTTATATAATAGTCAGGTGTTTGATTCTGAGTGTGGAGCCAAGAAAATATCCCAGGAGGCTCAGCCTGAGCTTTGGAGAAAGAAAGGATGGAAGGGACTTTGACTATCAGAAGGCTGCAGAGGGCACCTGCTAAAGATGGTAACTGCTGCGATCAGATCTTGCTGGCTTCATGGGATCCCAGGTCTGACCTTAGCACCAGCTCAGAAAGTAGACAACAGCTTTCTCACATTCGTCAACTTCCTTGGTTTCTTGCCCGGACATTTGCCTCCTATGTGGTAACAGCAGGAGTATTGATAAGACCCAGAGAGTTAAGCAAGTTAGGTGGACAGAATTGTCATGCAAGCATGAACCGAGCTCAGTTATTAAAGGTTCAACATCTACCCCCCAGCCTCAGACACAAGTCAGTAGAAGCAGGAGTTATTTCCAAGAAACAAGGAGATGGATAGGAAGTAGTTTGACCCTTTGGGAAAAAGTTTTCTGGGACATAAAAGGATATTTCCCTGAGTGATCACAAAGTGTGGTCTATTATAATGGAATCAGAACAGTCATTCGACTTGCTCAAGTCCCTTCAGAAAGTAGTCTTAAGGCAAAACAATTTGAGGGCAGAAAGGAGATGAGTTAAGTCTTTCCTCCTGATACCACCATATTCTGGACAATTGCTTTAGTCCTGGTCAGAAATAATGAAGTCCACACCAAATCTGCTAATAGATTCTGTGATGATTTTAAATGAGAGGTGCTTAGAATAATTATCATACTAAGAACTCTCTGGCCAACTGGCTAAAGATGATCTTTTCCAGGCAGATTATCTCCTGACATCATTATTCTGAATTTTATTTTATTTTCAAGTCCCCTCTGCTAACCTATCCTCATTATTCTCTCTGATTCCTATTCTACTCTACCTCCTTACAATATGAAGCACAAGCTCCAATCCCAAAGAAAGTATGTCTTTGGGATTATAGGAAACAATCCCAAAGATGAGTTTATAGGAAACAAAGATGTGACCCGGATATTTAATATTCCTCTGTATCTTTGTAATTTAACCTCCACCTGCTTCAGGCTGCCTTAACTTGAACAATTGCTGGGATTTGTTAACCAAAATTTTTCCAACTTTTCAGTATGTGCCTTGGAGCTACAGAGATCTAAGTATGAATTCCAACTTCAGCACTGGCTGGATGCATGATTCTAGGCATATTATAAAATTATCTAAATCTTTCTTTCCTCATTTGCAAATTGAGGCAATAATACTAACTTGCAAAGTTTTTCTAAAATCTAAGTGTGATTATTTTCGGAAGATCCCTAATACAGAGGCTGGCAAATTGTAGCTGTTCTTCAGTAATTCCATTTCTTTCTTCTTCACCATCCTATTTCATTTCAATGTCAAAAATATTCTCCACCTTAAGTTATTCTGACATTAAACAAAATAAGGTGAAGAAGAAGAAATAAATAGAATTACTGAAGAACATTTACTATTTGCTGGGATCTGTGATTTTTTTACAATAATAATTATGAAACACTGCAATGAAAACACTGAACATTTAGAGACAATTACATTAATACGATAAAAACTGATTCTACAGAACACATAAAAGTTATATTGTTGGCTGGGCATGGTGGCTCATGCCTGTAATTCCAGCACTTTTAGAGTCTGAGGCGGGTAGATCACAAGGTCAGGAGTTCAAGACCAGCCTGACCAACATGGTGAAATGCTGTCTCTACTAAAAATACAAAAAAAAAAAAAAATTAGCTGGGTATGGTGCCATGTACCTGTAATATCAGGCACTCAGGAGGCTGAGGCAGGAGAATCACTTGAAACTGGGAGGCAGAGTTTGCAGTGAGCTGAGATCATGCCGCTGCACTCCAGCCTGGGCAACAGAGTGAGACTCTGTCTCAAAAAAAGGAAAGAAAAGAAAAGAAAAGAAAAAGTTAAAAGTGTTAACCACTATGTAGCTTACCTGTCCCTGACAGGCAAGTTTATCCCATCTCTTCTGAATTCGCTTTGATATATAATGTGGTAACGACTGATCATGACCACAGCAGAAGCTAAGGAGCACAGCATGAATCCCTATATGATCTTCAAGTGGACAGTGAGTTAATGGCACTGACTATTAATGCCACTGTGACTGGAATGAGAGAGAAAGTGTCTGTGCAGATCTTTATGTGTATTTGTCCATTTAGTTTATTTACTTACTCAGCTAAAGAATCGCAATATTTTTTGAAGCCCTGTTAAGCTAGCTCTGATACTTGACACTGAATTATTATCTATGTGGCAAGAAAGAGTAATCATTGTTTATACCCTGAAGTCTAGAGAAAAATCAAATATTGGTTCGAATCTCATTTTGTCTTTACTATTTGGCTACATCAGGAAGACCAGAGGAAAATGTGAGTGAAGGGCTGGTCTGTGTCTAGAATTAGGGCTTATATGTGCCTGGAGAAGTTAATTAAAAACAGAAAAGAGAAAGAAAGAAAAAAACTAAAAGTATAGCCAAAAGAAAAAAAGCATAGTAAGATATGGGAAAAGAAAAGAAGATGAAATAAAAAGTTGAAATATTAGTGAGAGGCCTGGTAGAAAAAAAAGCATGTGAGGATTTATAGATAGATAGATAGATAGATAGATAGATAGATAGATAGATAGATAGATAGATGATAGATAGATAGATAGAGATTAGATAGATAGATAGATATAGATAGATTAGATAGATAGATAGATAGATAGATAGATAGATAGATAGATAGATAGATAATTTCTATTTGTAAAAGGGAGGCAAAGTTAAAAACGGCCAGCAGGATTAATGAGGAAACGCTTACTCCTTAGTCTGCAAGAGCAAAGAGCAAGGAGCATGCTGCTATAAGAGAAAAGCCCCCAACAGCAGCTGTGGCCTTCAGTGGCAGAACACAGTCACTGCCAACCCACAGTGCCAGCAGAGGGAACCTGAACTCTCCCTCCTGAGATTAGTAAAAAGTCCAGAGGCTAAGAAGACCTGGTTGATACAGAAGTCAGAAAAGAGCAAAAAGGGTGGAGAAGGCCACTTAGAATCTCCAACTCACCCAGTTTGGCTCAGCACTTCACAATTCCATGTCTTTCTTTCTTACTGAAACTATGAGACTAAATATATTTGCCTCCAAAAGATACTGAGAGGAAGCCAAGGACCAGAAAGAAATAGCCACTAGAAGGAGCTGCACAGTTCTAGGTATATTTGATTCTAATTTTTTTTCCTTTGATTTCCACTAGGTGCAATTACTGGTACTGCCTCAATTTACTTCAGGATTTTCGAGGGCACCCACCTTCCCCCATGTCTCCTCACACAATGACCCTGGGATCCCTGGGAAACGGCAGCAGCAGCATTTCCTCTACCTTCCTGCTGAGTGGCATTTCTGGGCTGGAGCACATGCACATCTGGATCTCCATCCCACTGTGCTTCATGTACCTGGTCTCCATCGTGGGCAACTGCACAATTCTTTTTATCATTAAAACAGAGCGCTCACTCCATGAGCCTATGTATCTCTTTCTGTCCATGCTGGCTCTGATCGACCTGGGTCTGTCCCTTTGCACTCTCCCTACAGTCCTGGGCATCTTTTGGGTTGGGGCATGAGAAATCAGCCATGATTCCTGTTTTGCTCAGCTCTTCTTCATTCACTGCTTGTCCTTCCTTGAGTCCTCTGTGCTACTGTCTATGGCCTTTGACCGCTTTGTGGCTATCTGCCGCCCCTTGCACTATGCTTCCATTCTCACCAACACAGTCATTGGCAGGATTGGCCTGGTCTCTCTGGGTTGTAGTGTAGCACTTATTTTTCCATTGCCTTTTATGCTCAAAAGATTCCCCTATTGTGGCTCCCCAGTCCTCTCACATTCTTACTGCCTCCACCAAGAAGTGATGAAATTGGCCTGTGCCGACATCAAGGCCAACAGCATCTACGGCATGTTTGTCATTGTCTCCACAGTAGGTATAGACTCCCTGCTCATCCTCTTCTCTTACACCCTGATCCTGCACACTGTGCTTTCCATCGTCTCCAGGGCTGAGAGACTCAAGGCTTTTAACACCTGTGTCTCCCACATCTGTGCTGTGCTGCTCTTCTACACTCCCATGATTGGCCTCTCTATCATCCACCGTTTTGGAAAGCAGGTACCCCACCTGGTCCAGGTGGTCATGGGTTTCATGTATCTTCTCTTCCCTCCTGTGATGAATCCCATTGTCTACAGTGTGAAGACCAAACAGATCAGGGATCGAGTGACCCATGCCTTTTGTAACTGTGTCTAGTGTTAGAGGCAATGTCTCCTGAAACATGCCCTTGTTTGCCTATCCTTTACAATTTCTAACATGCATAAAACAAAGGAGACATTTATTTACTCAACAAATATGTACAGGGATGAGTCATAGTCCTTATAGAACCCTCAGTCTGTTGTGGCAGGGGCAGGGGGTATAAAATGTAATATGATGTGGTGAATTCTATTTTCCAAAAATAGCCACAGAAATAATTCCAATCCCACATTCTCTTCCATGAACTTGCCACTCCTCATAAAGAGATAGGGTCTTTTCTTCTCCCCTTGTAACTGGATAGGAATTTGTAAATGCCTCACGAATTGAATACTGTGGAAATAGCTCCCCCACACACTCTGTCCATCTCCATTGCCTCACTGTTTCTGTCTGTCTCACTCAATGCTTGCTTTTGAAACCCAGCCCCTATACTAAGAGGAAGCCCAGACGATGTGGAGAGGCCCCACATAGGTGTTCCATCCAATAGGCTCAGCTAAGGTCTCACTCAGCTGAGACTGAGACCTTAGCAGAGTCAGTGTTAAACACAAGTTAGTGAAGAATCCTCAGATTATTCCATTCTCCCACCTTCCAGCTTCTCCAACTGGGATCCGATAAAGCAATCAATTGTTCTCTGACTCAGCCCAAATTGCAGATTTGTAAACAAAATAAATATTTTTAAGACACTAAATTTTGGGATGATTCATTATAGAATCACATGTTACTTGTATTACTCAAAGTAAAAAGAGGTTGGTTTGGGAGCTATCTTCTCCTAGCTGGGGGAAATGATCATCAAAAAAGGTTTCTCTGAGTTGACATAGTAGTAGCCTTAAGGGAAATGTAGACATTAGGCAGTCAAAAACTATACGAAGGAGACAGAAATATGTTCCAGCTGAAGGAACTGCTTGTGCAAAGCTGAAGTGACAGAGAGGACAATGTACTGCGAATTATCTGAAGTGTTGTTTTTGTTGCCATTTTTATTCTCTAGAATGTCTGGAAGATTTAAGAAAAATGAGGTGAAGTGGAAACAAATTGAGGTACTGACTAAGTCAGAAAGATTATAAGCCAAGGAACCAAGGAGAAATAGGAGAAATAGTGTTATTCACCATTTTATGTGTTATATTGTGATTGTACTCTCAAGATATTTTAGATAAAAAGTTGCATTTTTGAGTAATACATGTCAACATAGTATTTGCAGTTTTGATTTGGAGGTAACTGAGGAAAGCAAGCTTGAATATGATGTTGCCAAGAAGAGCTTTGACCACCTACAGAGAAGCATAAGAATGTCATGTTCCTGCTCAGTTTCAGAGCAGGATCAAGAAAGAGTGTGGCTGAACACAATGTCTTCTATTATGAAGTGTGTATGTGGATCCAGTTCTCACCTGAAGTTGGTCTCTTCCAAGGCTTTCTGTTACACCTGACATTTAACACTGGATACGCCCCAGCTCCCAATACTAGTGTCCCATCCTGTTTCACGTAAGAACACTGTTTCTGCAATGATATCATCAACTCTGAAATAATCAAAAGGATCATAACCCAGATTAAAAGAGCTTATTTAGCCACAAAGTTGAGAATGACCATTTGGGTAACACAGACCCTAAAGGAATGGGGTCATTAAGGACTTGCTTATATGTGTGGAAAGCAAATAAATTTAAGAGGATTACAACAGTTTCCATACAAATCTGGCTGTCAGTTATAGTAATTTGAATAGTTACAACTTGTTCATTTTTTTCCTTTTCAATTTGAAAGAGTATATTTAACATTCCAGCCTAGATAACATGTTAAGTCCTGAGGTTTTTGTGTAAGAGAAGCAAGATGTAAGTTAATCTATAATGAAGATCAACAATGAAGCAGGAAAAGGTCTTCTCTTGCATCCTGTAGTTTTTTACATTTTAAGAAACAATATAATTAAATAAAAGAATAATTATAATAAGAGAAACAAAGATTACAGCTTCCTAGGTTATAGCTGCCTGTTACATGACTCAGATCCCATGATCACATTCCTTTAAGGCTCAATATTCCAACATCTTTCATTTTGAATTCCTTATTTTTACAATATGTATATGTGAATTATGGGATCAACATGTGGAAGACCTATGATTAGTTGTACACAGGAAGTTGAATAAAATATAATATGTTTGTGAATGT
Source organism: Cacajao melanocephalus (assembly GCA_963573385.1). NCBI lineage: Eukaryota > Metazoa > Chordata > Mammalia > Primates > Pitheciidae > Cacajao > Cacajao melanocephalus. Next base: position 46,381 of record CAUYLG010045766.1, on the reverse strand, counting down.
CATGAGTTGTGTATGTCTTTTGAGTTTGTACATACAGAAAATTTCAGAAAAACACATTATATCACTGAAAATTTTGAGGCATGCATACAGCTTCATAGCTGGATTCTCTCTGTGATGTGTACTTGTAATTTCAGTCCCCATAAAGGAGTTATGTCTTCTTATGGCTAATGGTAAGTCAAAGGTTATTTGATATAATAGAGAGTATACTAAACTTGAAGTCTGGTAAAAAAAAGTTCGACTTCCTCAATGTGTGACTTGAACAAATTATTTTATTTATCTGAGATCAATTTTCTATTAAAAATAACTAAAACTTCCTTTTTTGTGTGTCTACCCCACAAGGCTGTCTATGCAATTTAGCTACATCATATATGTAAAACTTCCAAAGATAATTCTTAGTATGTTGTTTTATTCACAATAAACTGTAGTTATTTTAATTCCTTACATAATCATAAACATAATAACACAGACCAAAAACACCATGAAGAATGTGTGGCAAGTGAATGAGGGACCCCAGCAACCACCCTAAGGGGATGAAGAGCCATAGGTGGTTTTCTAAAGGGGTTGCCTAAGTTAAGGTTTAAAGTGCTTATAAGCAGAAGTTAGATGGGTAAAAAAAAAAGTTGTTGAGTGTTCTCCTTTCTCTATGCATACATTATAGGAATATAGTGGGCAAAAGGATGAGAAAACCTGTTCTCTTGATACATTGTGGTGGTAGAGACAGACAACAGCATAGGAAATGATTAACTATTTCATACACTGCTAAGTACTCTGAAGGAAATATAGTGAGCTGATAGGTTAAGAGCAATTAAATGGATGAGCAGGGATGGCCTCTACAAAGAGGGGATTTTCTGAACAAAATTATGAATGATATGATGGGGTTAGGTATTTGAAAAATAAAAATTGAGGGATGAACATTGCAGAATGGCAGAACAAGTATAGCAGTCCTGAGATAGAAATAAACCTGAGTGTTCCAGCAGCAGCAAGAGGACCAGTGTGGCTGGAGTGAAGTAAGCTGGAAGCTACATTAATTGGTGAATTGAAGATGGTTGAGAGACGGGGTGCTAGACAAGGCTAACATCTGTGCATTTATTCATTATTCAACACTCACTGAACAATTTCTGTAAAAATTAATAGGAATAAATTGATGAACAAGACACATTTCCCACTCTCAAGAAATTGTCTAGTGAAGGTGTCTGGAATATTTTGCAACTTCAGATGATCTACTAACTGATTCCTGAAGGTCAGCCAGAAGTTATCCGGGTGAAATTAAGGAAAAATAGCATCCTAAGCAAAGCAAGTATTCTTAGAAAAAGCCAAGAGATAGCAAAGTACATTATTTGCTGAAATCATTATTTGTTATTTGTTGATGACAAATACTATTATAAATAATTATTGTCAAAAATACTTAAGTGGTAAACTGAGAAGGAGGCTGTCTAAAAGTGCAGTCAATAATACACAGAAATCAGAATTTGCAGTGACTGTAGGTTTAGTATTCATGCAACCAATATCTATGGAGTGCCTCAGGCCTTTAGCAGAGAAGATAACTAAGTTTTGGCAGACACTACAGTTTGTGCTTTAGGCCTGGCATGATTGTAGCAGGAGGAAAGGAACTGCCTGAAGAAGTCATGATATCTTCCAATTGGATATGATTGACATGCTATAATTTGAGGATTCCATCCTTAGGGAGTGCTTAAGATTTTGAGCTTAGGAAATGAGCAGTTTTTTTACTCCATGGCAGTCACTCACACATTTACAAATTAACCAACAGATATTTATTGGGCCCTTCTTTGTCCTAATATGTGCTAAGCCCTAGAGTTACAGAAAAACGAAGATGTGCAGATGTATTCATCATCTGGAGTTTACAATTTGGCAGAGATGTAAACAATCTTCTAAACAATTAAAGACTCGTATTTATTTTAAATTATGGTGTAGATCAATCAGTGCATAAGAAAGGGAACAAAATTTAAGTATAAATTTATTGTACTTGGAGCAAAAATGTGCCAGCAAAGCTGAATACAGTACATCTAGCTATGTCCTGCTAGAGAAATAAACAAGATAAAGAGAAACTGTGGAAATGTATTTGTGGTAGGCAGAGTGCACCTTCTCCTAATGATTTCAACATTATAATCCCTGAAACTTGTAAATATATTACTTTACATGGCAAAAGATACTTTGCAGTTTAATTAACATTCAAAACCTTAATGTAGGCAGAATATCCAATATTATCCAGGTGAACCCAATCTAAGTATCTGAGTCCTTAAAAGTAGAGACTTGTTACTGGCCATGGTCAGAGAGAGATGGGATGATAGAATGAAGTCATAGGAAGATGTAATGTTCCTGGTTTGAAGGTTGAAGAGTGGATTCATAAGGCAAGAATTGTGGGTTACCTCTAGAACCCAGAAAATTCACAGAAACAGATCTTTCTCTATTTCTTAAAAAAGGGATGCAGGCTTGCTAACATCTTGATTTTAGCCCAATGAAACCCACGTCAGAACTCCAGCTTACAGAATTGTAAGACAATACATTTGTATTGTTTTAAGCCACTACGTTTTTAATAATTTGTTATGCAGAAATAGAAAACAAATGCAGCATTTCTGACAAAAAATACACAAAAAGAAGAGGTTTGGATATAAGTAGCATGGTGTGTTTATGTTACTCTGTTGAAGTGTAAGACAGAGAATATTGACAGAGAACACAGCAGAGAAAAGCAGGTACTGAATGATGGAAAAGGCTTTGTACATATATAGAGCCATGCCACTATCTTGTAAGTTACTGCACGGGTATTGAAGCATTTTAAGTTGGATAAGTTGACATTTTAGAAAGATCTTTCAAAGAGCTTGACTGGAGAATCCAGGGGAAGTTTTAAATATGAACTAAAATTACAGCAGTGGAAAACCATGGGTAAAGAAGTATATTAGATAGGCTTTAGCAAGGGAGGATCTTCACAGTCTGACCACCTAACTTTGTTTAAAATATCTATTTACTCTCATGTCTATATCCAAGGATCATTGTCTAAGAGCGCCACGGCTACTTTCCTAGTCATGACAGATAAGCAGCATCCCGGTTTCCTGTTTCAAATTCTCTGTAGTTGCCTGGGCCAACTCCTCAAGACAAAATTCAAATCCGTCATTCAAACCTCCAGTTCCTTTGAAAAGCTTTTCTTTCCTGTTTAAGATACTCTTACCTCACTATCCCAGAGGATTGCCATGTCAATCTTAACTGCTTGCCATCCTTCAAATTGTATTTTCAACTGTATATGCAATCTTTTGATTTTTCCATAAAATATTTTCTCTGTACATGAGAAAACAGTTTAAAACATAAATTTTAGTGAAAAATATTGTGGTGCCAAATGCCATGTCCAGCAGGAATCAATTTTTAAAAACGTATTAGAAGGGCTGATATTTTTAAGGTGAAGGGAAAGACTAAATCACAGGAAAAAACTAAACAGCAAAATCATAGGGGGTTTAAAATGATCTTTTAGTCACTTAGTTAAATGTGTGAATCTTCTATAAATTACATGTTGGTTTTATAACAAAAAAAATAACAGTAACAGCTAAATGATTTTGTTATCTCCCTGCCTATCCCAAGTCATTACTTTACAGCAGGATTATTGTGCTTTCTTCTGTCGATCTTCCTCATCTTTCCCAAATTCAATCCATCTTGCTCATGCTTACAGGCACACTCTTCTTTAAATTTATCACGCAGAGACTAAATTGGCATTCCAATACCTCCTGAATTCAGATTTTTCAAAGCTTTTCTTAAGTGCTCCAAAATCTGGTTCACTTATCTTATGCAAAACTATCACTTGCTATTTGTTAAATTACACTTTCTATTCTAATCAGATCAGCATCCTTCATGGTTGCTATGTGCTCTGCTATTTTACCTGCCTTGATAGTACGAGATTAGAGTTTGTATATCATCTGTACTTTTAATAGATACTAGTTGAATGATAATCTCAATCTGCCCTAATTTTACTAATTCTTTGTGAGCTGACTGAAACCCAGCTGCTTCATCATATAAGTGTTTTGTTTCAACTCCTCTTAAAATGTTAATTAAACCTCTATATCTTATATATCTCTTATTATTTTCTTTCCTGTTAAATTATATTCTCAACTTTATTATAAATTCTGCACTACACAGCTTTTCAGTTCCTTCCTCCAGTCCTCCATTTGTGACTTTGGTGGCATGAAACACATAGCAAATGCCAGTAAATGCTTACCGGTCGATAATTTATTACCTAATTATTCACCTTCTTATTTCCCATATATGTTAAGCAACTTCCCTAAAATCTTCTCCCAGATTTGTTGAGTCCTTACACAGTACACAATGGGGTTCATAAGGGGTGGCACCAACAAGAACATATCTGCGATAAGGATCACAACAAGAGGGCTTTTGTGCTTGGCAAGGCGATGCATGGCAGCCAGGATGATCATGGGCACATAGAAGGTGAGCACAGCACAGATGTGGGAGACACAGGTATTTAGGGCCTTAAGCCTCTCTGCCAAAGTTGCAATGCTGAGTACAGTCTTTAAGATCAGCACATAAGACAAAAGAATCAATGCCAAGTCCAGCATAGCACAGACAGCAATGAAGAAGCCATAGATGACATTGATCTTGTTGTCAGAGCAGGCCAGCTTCATGGTATCCTGATGAAGACAGTATGAGTGGGAAAGAAGACTCTTTTGACAATATTTTAATCTCCTTAGGGTGATGGGAAATGGAAGCACTAAGAGAATGCTCCTAATGGCTAAAATAAGTCCCACTTTAGCAACCCTGCTGCTAGTGAGGATAGAACTGTATCTGAAGGGATTGCGAATAGCAAGAAAGCGGTCCAAAGACATAATTAGAAGTATTGAGGATTCCATGACAGTGAATCCATGAATGAAGAATTCTTGAGCAAAGCAGGCATTTGGTGAAATTCTCATGGCATTGAACAAGAAGATCCTCAGCATGGTAGGAAGGGAGAAGAGGGACAGGCACATGTCAGAGACAGCCAACATGGCAAGGAAATAATACATGTGCTCATGAAGCGAGGGCTCTGCCTTTATGATAAAGAGAATGGTGCAGTTGCCCATGATGGCAACCAGGTACATGAGGCAAATGGGGATGGAGAACCAAATGTGGGCATGTTCCAGTCCTGGGATCCCAATCAGAAGGAAAAGCTTGACTTTAGAGTTATTGAGATCAGACATGATGAGGCCGATATGAGCTCATTAGCCAGACCTGAAACCATATAAATGAAAAGCAGTCATGCTTTTGGTTAAAACTCAGTTTTGTGGGGATAAGAGGTTCAATCATATACTATACTCAAAAGCATATTTGGCTGTTAATCAACTGCACTCTTTTCTTAAGAACCAGAAGTTCTTAAGCATGTTTACATTCTCCAGCATGGTAAATTCACTTCTAGCAACTTGGCCTAAGTTGGTGACTTTTTACATTTTTTTTTTAGTTGGAGTTTTGCTCTTGTCACCAGGCTGAAGTGCAATGGTGCGATCTCAGCTCGCTGCAACCTCCACCCTCTGGATTCAAGAAATTCTCCTGCCTCAGCCTCCTGAGTAGCTGAGATTACAGGTGTGTGCCACCACACCTGGCTAATTTTTGTATTCTTAGTAGAGATGGAGTTTCATCATGTTGGCCAGGCTGGTCTCAAACTCCTGACCTCAGGTGATCCACCTGCCTCAGTCTCCCAAAGTGCTGAGATTACAGGCATGAGCTACCACTCCCAGCCCTACTTTTTGAGATTTCTAACCAAATATATAAAACATAGCAAAGTGGAGCTGCTTTGAAACGGTGATAAGACGTTTAGAGTCTTTTCTACTCCTTTTTCCATGGTCTTCAGCAGTACCTACATTGGCTTTAGAATAAGATCTCTGGGCTTTATGTACAAAGTTTGAAAGAAATGGTCTAAGAACATATTCAGAGATAACTGCAAATATTTGGAAAATATTAAGTCATTAAATACTATAAAGTAAATAAGTTTATAGACTAGCTCTTATACTTAATAGGTAGGTACTTACACAAATTTTATACATGAGTGAATATATATGTTGTATTGAGTGTCATGTAACAATAAACACAATGATTTCTGTTCAAACACATTTGCCCTTTGTTTGACTTTAACTTATTTGGGCCTTATTTTAAATCTGTAAAATGAATACAATTTTGGTAGGTTTTGATGATTATGGATGTTTATGAAGTTCCAAACACAGATCTAGGTTTATGAACCACAAGCAAGTTTCTGTAAATATTAACATTGATTACACAGTAGTTTCCAACAGAACATGTTGGAGAAATAAAACAGTGGATGAATCCTTTGGAGTTATGTGTCTTTATTTCTTCATGTATATATTCATGTATTAAATGTGATACTTCCTAGCCTAAACACCTATGATTCACACTTCATGTTATCATTTTATTTCAAGAAACAATTTGAAGCTGTATCATGTGCATGTTTAGCTTATCTATCTTTATCGGATTTTATCTCATATCTCTGTATTTAATTAGTCATAGAAATTAGTCAAAAAATATATATTTAATTAGTCAAATAAATTCTAAATAAAAAAAAATCCAAACCATCCAATTTCTGTTTGAAAGAAAGCATTAAAAATTTACCTACATAAAAACTGAACCTGGTTTTATTTAAAAAATGTACAAGTTATATTTTCAGAAGTAAAATATGCAATCTTGCAACTTACCATCAAGTTTTTGATCTTCAAGATAAACAGGTCAAAATTGGCAAAACTATCAAAGAAACAGATATCTCTAAGATAACCATCATATATTCCACCTATTATTTAATAAGCTTTCTAAGTAAATGGATAAATAAAAATTATGAAGTTAATAATTTCAATAAAAGTAGCAAAAATACAAAAGATAAAGGTAGAGCCAATGGAAGGCTAGAGAAAACAAGACATGGTGTCCTCACTCCAGAATTTTTTAAACTTCAACTTGCAAGAAAAAAATGTCATCAGTCTTCAGTGGAGAACATAGAGGCACTGAAAATTTATTGAGCTCCTTTCTATGAAAGCTTAATTGTGAATTTATATTGTATTTTGTGATTTTTTTTGAGGATAATTTAAAAAGTACATAGTAAATAACAAGCAGTCCTGGACCAATATATTTTACTTTTGCTAGATACTGTCTTCTAAGAAACATTTTGGCAGCTTGTGAATGGATCTGCATCTTCTACATGGAAAAAGGCCTTGAACAGTTTGAATTTTAATCTCCCGCCATGGTAGTACACCTAATGCAAAACACAGGATAAGCATATTGCACAGATGGTAGCAGATTGTGAGATGTCATTAAAACCATTCTCCTTGTATTTGTTGGACTATGCTTTCTTACCAGCATTTAACTCGGATTTCTCTTTTTCCCCCCTTTTGCTGAAGGATATTGACTTAGATCCTTCAGAGAATGTATCTGTCATGCATCTTTTATTATAGAAGATTCTGCAGTGTTTTATAACGTACTACTTTCATGTAACTCTACCCTACCCAACTCCACTACTACCATACACATTGACTACTCAATGTCAAAAGGTCTGGAAAAGGTTATATTTATCTTCATGTATCTGTCATCAATATAATATGTGGAATATAAAAGGCTCTCAGCAAATATGCAAAGAATGAATGTGAATGGAAGGAATATAAAATATGTACAATCATTTCTTAGCACCTTCTCCCTTTTTTCTGCAGCAGGAACTAAGGGATTTTGAAATCCACTCCTCTAATATTTTCAGTGGTAAACTCATTATTTCACAGAGTATGCATTTGGATGTGGATGAACTTCAGAAGAGATAGTTCAACAAGGCTGTTTATTCAATAGTACTGACATGATAGATGGTATCTGAAACCAAAGAGTAAATGAAATCATATAGTAAAAATTTAAATCTCATTTAACGCCGAGGAGCAGGAAGATTGTTGAAAGCATCTTGCAAAGGAATATTCAGAGAGGCAGTAGATGTCAAAAGAAGAGAATGTTTCAAGGAAGGCAGTCCTCAGATCAAATATTGCCCATGCCGTTTAGAATTGCTATTCTTTAAGGCAAAAACAGTTCTCCAACTAATGCACAAACAGCTTGGTATAAATCTCAGCTTGGCAATTTACCCTGTGTGAATCTGGGAAAGCTGCTTAAGCAGATGTTTGCTCTTCTGTGAAATGTTGTAAACAATGGCACCTACCTCAGACTTATGTTAGACTGTCTCATACAGTCTCTAACATGATGAAGATAATCAGTAAATACCAGTGACGAATAACTACTTCAGCAAAATTTCCCTAGCCATTGCCTCCAGACATCAAGTCTTAGACTGGACAGTAGTAATTTGTATTTTTTAACTCACCATAAAGCTTGCTTTTATTTGTCATATTATTAAGTAAATAGGTCCCTGCTAATATTAGGGTATTAGAAAAACAACCCAACATTTAAACTTCCTATTTAACCCTCAGGCCATAATATATTTTCTCTTCATGTATGCACACACACTGAAGTCACTTACTCTTCCTCCCCATAGACATGCATTCAGATATGAGCTGTTTAGTGAAACCTTAGATTTAGGCTTCCAAAAGGATTTACAGCTCCTTAAACTTACCAGAATCAGATGCTCAGTAAGTTCCTGAAGGCTAAAAGCAAGAACTCTCCACTTTGACCTTCACTTTACCTAGATGTACCTACTTCTCTTTTCCTACTCCTCTTTTGGAAAAATAAATTTAATTTATTAACAGCATAAAATACAAAATAATAGTGCAATTTTTAATGTTGGTATAACTACTACTACTACTAATAGAAGGTTGTCTAGGCAGAATAAAATGCTCACTAATGGAAAAACAAAATTGCGGAGAATAAAGAAAATAAGTAGTTAAATATGAACAAACAGGATCACAAAAATATTAATAGCAGTGTCATATAAATTTTAAGTACATGTAGAGTTTAAAATGCATGCCAACAATTACACAAGGGGCAAAAGGAGATAAATGTATCTGAAATATCCTACATTTCTAACATTATCATATGTGTGTGTACTGTTGGTGCCCTGCCCAGATGTCCTTCACTAGAGTGGCTCATCAATGCCACAGATGCTGTGAATATTGGCTGATAATGGCTCAAACCTGTTTCTACCCTATCCCCTGAGAGTTACCCAGAGCCTACTAGGAGCTGCCTTGCTTAGAAAGCTATGTCCCACACCTTGGGGGAACCAGTGGCAAATGACTTGCTGAATCTGAGATGCAAAAGACTGTCCTCTTGCCTCAATATTAGACAAATTCTGTGGTTCGACCTGTTTTAGAGCTCCTTGTAAGACCAGGGTGATATCGTTCACAAAGCAAAAACATTTCATTGCTCATCTTTCATCTACTGTCCTATTGCACCTTCTTTATTCCCCTTATTTTGAAAATTCCCTTTTAGTAGATCATTTTCACAAAAATCTCCATCACAGGTTCTATTCCCAGAGAATCCAACCTAAGCCAGTTGATACCAGAAAAGATTCTAGAAAACAGATTGCCAAGAAGAAATTCTGGAGGTGGATTAATCACTCTATGCATCGCAATACGAACCACATCACTGGTTAAAGATGAAATGTTGATGGTCCCTGACATGCTGTAGCAACTTATTGTTAAAATTGTCATCTGACGTGAGCTGAGATAGAACTCAGAGGAAAGATAGCTCACAAGATTTCTTTATAAGTAGAGCATTCTTTGTAAAATAGATTCTCTTACTGGCTGCTTTTGTGTGTGTAAAGAAAAGGGTCATGGAGGACTACTGTGGACTTCAATCTCAACCAAGTAGAAACACCAATTGAAAGTTCTATTTCAGATGCAGGATTTTCACCGGGGAAGATTAACATGGACCTGATTATCAAGTATGTGGCATTTGATATGGCAAATATATTCTCTTTCATCTTCTATAATAATTTGAAAATACTTATTTTCTTTGGACATTTTGCATAATATTTTCTTAGCCCACAATATCAATGACATTATATTCATCTGGTAGATGAGCATGAAATGCAATATATTGTCATTCTTGTTAAAACACAGTGTCCCATAGGTGGTAGAGGATAGAGATAAACACCCACACAAAAGAGTAGGAATCTTAAACAGAGAGAAGTTTTTAGGAATCCTGTGGTATAGGAAAAACTGGGACAGCCTCTCTGAGGTAATAGACAAATTAATGAATTTTTTTTCCTTTTCCACCAAGAAGGTACCACATGTAGTGACCTCCTGAAACTCTGAAGGCAGTGTGTGCCTCACTTTGAGTGCTAATTCTACCCACATAACAGAAAGAAGTATACTCAGGCTAAGGCACAAGTAAGATCATCAAGCACAACTGAAAGAGCACAAAGAGGCGATGCAAAATTCACTGATATCAGTGCACTACTCTTGTTACTTTCCCTAAGCTACATGGATGATCCCTTATGACCAGCTTGTAGGGGATGAAGGCCACGTTAGTTCATAAATGAGTAAAGTTGGTATGCCAAAAATGAACTGTAGATGTGTTACTGATCTATTTTGGAGTGACCCTGAAAGATACTGCTGAGGAGAAATATATCCAATGGACAAATCAGCTGATGGACATACTCATCCTCTTTGTATAAAAAAGAGGTAGCTCTATGTAAGAATATACAAAAATTCAAATTATTGTTATTGGTGGGTAACTTGGCTGATTGGCCAGGCTGTTGGAAGGAGAAAGACTGGAATACTAGTGACAAAGAGGGAGAGGGACAACGTGGTCTGTGGATGGTTCTAGAAGTTAGAACAAAGTTTGAAGATCTTTATATAACAAATCAATGACAAATCATCATAGTCCATATATCATGGAAAAGAACCTAAACTATAAAGAACATTGACTGGGTCTGAAATTTTATATCAGCTAGCTTCTGATACAAGCAACCTCAGTGGTGGCATAATGAGCTCCTAACTGAAGTAGCTATAGTGGCAAGATGAAAACTGTGCATAAACACATAGCTTCTCACTCAACAAGGCTGATAAAGCTTCTCTTTCTACTAAACATAAATCTGGCAATGATAGAAAACAATGTTAAGTGCCCAATGTAGCATCACTTCTTGAGTAGAAAACGGTCACTTAATGGAAGCTTATTCTACCCCACAAAAGGCAGCAAATGAACTTGATAGAAATTAACACATGATGGGTATAGGTTTGTTTTATTCTCTTGAAGGGCCCTAGCCAAATCTAGTATTTCAGGGCTTATAGAAAGTTTGATCCACCAGCATAGAACACTATGTTATATCACTTCATAAAAAGGAACACATTTTAGAATAATTGCAACAGTAGACACACAATCATGTTTGTGTGTCGAAACCTTCCAAGCTGGTACAGTAATAGAACAGGTGCACTTGAGTCTCCACCTTAGAGATGACATTAGTGAGGATCAGACAACATACCCCAGATGCATCATGTACAACATACCAACAATCATTATATAGAGCTGTGACTGCAATAATTGAATATATATATTTGGAAATAAAAGTGCAGAAATTAGAAGTAGTCCCACTTATCATCATTTTTAGTGACCTACTTGGGAAATTTGTGTTTCCTATTTCTGCAAGTTAGGTTCTGTTGAGCTAAAGGTTCCCCTTTTCAGGGTGGGAGACATTGTGAGGATCTTATAATTAATTTTTAAAAATAAAATAAATAAATAAAATTTATGTTAAGCTCTTGTCTAATAACCTTGATCTCCTAGCTCAAATATAAGCTGGCAAGGAAAGAAGTCATTAATTGATGGGGTAATTAGTTAATCCTTCATCATCAGGAAAAGATAAGGCTTCTAATGAATGAAAGAATATGTTCAGTACCAGATAGTTGACTGGTTGTCTCCTGGTACTATCTTGGCAAATTTATAAATTAGCAAGTCACTCTACCATGAAAGACACCTAAGCAGTAAAGTTTGTAGGGTTTACTAAAGAAGAATTTAGAATGGCTTATAGAGATGGCAGATGACAAGATCAGTTGAGGTTTCAAGAACAGATTCGGTGATGTACGTTGTAGTTCATTCAAAAACTTTTCATGGTTGTGTCTTCTTTTGGGGGAAATAAGCTACACAAACATATTCCCAAATGAAACAGTTGAATTTGAGTGATACAAGAGTAGACTACAACAAATTATGCAGTGAATTTCTCTGTCAGCCTTACTTCAGAACTGAGACATCAGCTCCTATATTCCTGGATTTGGGGCTGCTATGGGAATACAGGTAAGTCCTTTCTTGGAATTGTTCTGATCGAAATGAACTTGTCTCACCCAGTTTAAAACCTTTGTTGGTGGGCAGGCCACATTCAGTTACTGGTTAATGCAAGGGTACAAAGACTTTGCTTCAGTTTAGGATAATCCTGAAGGGCTATTCCAGTTCCATACTTCTCTGTAGCATTGACAGAGGCTTCAATTGCTACTGCCTTGACTGTCAAATTATCTTTCTAACTAATCAAGCTTCCTTTACATTCTTACAGGTATCTTTCCTGAAAGAACACACACACACACATACAGAGAGAGAGAGAGAGAGAGAGAGAGAGAGAGAGAAAAGAAAAAATGAAACTAAATAGAAAATAAACTCCTGAACACTAATCTTCATTAAGAGTCAATTTTTTAAATTTCTAATAAATTCCACTTTAAATAATACATCCAGTGACTTCTGGAATAGATAAGTTTGGGTTTCTTCATATGGTGGAGGTAAGTAAATGTCTGTCTCCTATATCTTAAAAAACATACCCATGGACATTTTTGATAAAGATAAACAATGCTAACAATAGAAATATTCTTTTTAAATTACTTTTGTTAATATAACCCTCAGATTCACATTCATCATTAGAATGTGGAAAGATATGAAATACATTAATTGTCATAGAAAGAACGAGAAAGTCCTGAACAAAACAATTTTCTGCAGGACAATAAAAGAATAGTAGGTACAAGAAAGACTTAAAATGTAACTCTGAGAGGAATGAACCCTTTATATTTGAGAAGAGCTCCCCAGCAAACAACCCCACACAGAATAAACGCAAAGAAATTAACACATAAACACATTGTAGTCAAATCCTGAAAACAAAAAAAATAGAGAGAAATATTAAAATTAGAGAGGAAGAAGATATACATGTAGAGAAATAATGGTTAGAATGACAGTAAACATCTCATGAGAAACAATTTCATACTTAAAGCAATAGAATTATCTTTGAAAGTACTAAGAAAACATTTTGTCAACCTGGAATTCAAAATTTCTCACAATTATTTTTTAAAAGGACAGCAAAATATTCATGTTTACAGACAGACAAAACCTAAGAAAATTTATAGCCATAAGACCTTCATACTATAAATGCTAAAGGAAGGTTTTAGGCAAAATAAAATAATACAAGGGGAAAACTGGAATGAACAGAAAAGAATAAAAAATGTCAAAAAGGGTGAATATTTGAGAAAATAGAAACTCTTTAATATTTTCTTAATTGCTGGAAAATTATTTATCATTTAAAAATTATAACGTATAGAGAGGTTTGTAACACAGATAGAAATATGTATTTAACAATAATTACATACAGGATAAATATGAGTTAAATGGAAGCATACTATTAAAATCTTCTTGTATTACATATGTGCAATATATTTATTTATGATAGACTATAGTAAGTTAAGGATTCATACTTTAAGGATCAACTTTAAAAAAATACAACCAAGTATAGCTAAAACACCAGTTGAGGAAATAAAATAGAATACTGAAACATACTTGATTTTATTGTATTCAAAGATTCAGAATAAGTGAGAAAGCTATAACAAAGAAAAGAAAAAGATGGGGAAAATAAGTAAGACAAAGATAGTCATAAAAATAAATGGATTGATGGCATGACCCCAATTACAAAATAGCACTTGTCACAATGAATTAAAAATATACATGCTGATTATAAAATGCACTTTAAATATAAGGACAGGTTAAGAGTAAAGTGATATAAAAAGATATATTATGCATATGAATGCATATGGTCAGTGCAGTCATATTATTATTAGCAAACATGGACTTTAAAGTAAGACATATTACCAGGGAAAATATAGACACTTTGCAATGATGAAATGAAAATTCATGAAGAGGTCATAGCCATCTTAATGTATCTACATGTGACAGGAAAGTCTCAAAAGACACAACAAAAGTAACAGAAGTAACAAAGAAATATACACATTCAGATTTTGAGATTTTAGCACTCCTTTTTTTAAATGTTACTTGTTTGCATACATGGATAAAAATCCATTTAGCTGTACACTTTGTGTTTATCCATCTTACTATGTGTAAATTATATTTATTCATAAAAAAGGGAAAGCACTTCCCTTGATTATAAGAAAAAAGAAGCAGCAGCAAAGAAACATGAACCTAGAAGAATACATCAATTAATCAGGAGTTAAGTGATTTCTTGGAAGCCTCAGCGATTTCCTAATCTCTAAGTGAACTCTCTGATGTGTTTAGTTCAAAACTTTTAGTCCATCCCCGCCTGACCATGGCAATGCCTTGTGGGAACCAGTGAGTTAAAGGTGTGATCTGATCCTGACCCAGACTCTCCTCTGGGAATTTCCAGGAAATCTTTCAAGGAAATCATTTGTTTACAGAGGGTGGCAGGGCGGAAGGAACCAGTGTCCCATGAGAGCAAAACTCAGAAGACAGATCAAGAAATCAGTGGTGTGTAGATAAAAGTCTTGGCAAGCAGACATGGGCCATTGAGGCAGAGAAAACACTAGAATAAACTCATTTCTGTTTTTCTACGTGATTAAATGGTAAGTAAAATAGGGCCATAACATAATATTGTCTTGTAATATGACTTTATCTCCTCAACTATGTCTGAAATATAAGTGCTCTAAGAACTGAGACTTGGAAGAAACATATATGAGGGTGGCTGTAATAGAAACTCCAAAATTTTGACGTAGGAGGAACTTAGAGGTGAAAAGCAAACAAACAAAATGATCTCAATGGGAAATGCAGGAAGCTTATCTTGGAGTTATCTTTGCAGACAAGAAGAGACTTTCACTAAAATTTGGAGAATTTATGAAAATTTTATTTATTTTATCTTTTTTAATTATACTTTAAGTTCTGTGGTACATGTGCAGAGCGTGCAGGTTTGTTACATAGGGTATACATGTGCCATGGTGGTTTGCTGCATCCATCACCCTGTCATCTACATTAGGTATTTCTCCTAATGCTATCCCTCCCCTAACCCCCACCCCCTGCTATCCCTCCTTTATTCCCCATCCCTGACAGGCTTCCGTGTGTGACGTTCCCCTCCATGTGTCCATGTATTCTCATTGTTCAACACCCACTTGTGAGTGAGATTTATTCTTTCCCCAAGATGAGGTCTTGCTGTGTCACTCAGCCTGGAGTGCAGTGGTGTGATCATACCTTCCTCCAGATTAAAACTACTAGGCTCAAGTGACCCTCCTGAGTAACCAGGACTATATAGTCAGTCATGTGCCACCATGCCTGGCTAGTTTTTTTTATTTTTTGTAGAGATAGGGTCTCCCAATGTTGCCCAGGCTAATCTCAAATGCCTGGCCTCAAGTGATCTTCCCACCTTGTGCTACCAAAGGGCTGGAACTACAGGTGTGAACCACTGTGCCCAGCCACTAAATCTTTCAGCTATCCCTTAATGTTGGCACTGTTCACTTCACTTCACCTATCTATTGTTCATCTCAGAAATCATGCAATTGTTTGTTCACAGTTAGAGAAAATGCTAGATAGACTCGGAACTCTGCGGGGGATAGGGATTGGGGAATAAGACAACTCCTCTGACAGCAGGACAAATGATGTGCCCCAGCAAAGAACAGAAAAAGCAGGCTTCTCAGGTCAGAAGTCAGTCCATAGATGACAGAGTTCTAGCCACTAGACTGGACTCAGAGGTGAGTGCTTCAGTCTTGGAAGAAAGAGCGGGTAAAATGTTGTTATGATTTCAAGTAATTTTAAGAACTTTGAAATAGAGACCAGAGAACAACCAGGTTATCCCAAACGGGTAATATACAGTTGGAGAGGAAGCAGTATAAAGTAATACGTGGCATTCAGCAGAAGAATGACACAGACCTAGGTTTGAATTCTAGTTCTATTACTTGCTCATTTGTCTCTCTTTGCTAACTTATAAAACAGAGTTAATAATAATTCACAGGAATGCTCTGTTAATTAAGTAGAATGATGCATATAAAGAATTTAAGACATCATCTAGGAAAAGCATCCTTAGATGATGCTGAATTTTAATAACTGTTAGTAGTAAAATCTAAAGCTTTCTTTGCAAAATAATTTACTTAAAATATTTGAGTAAATTCTCTACATAAGGTACTATACTTGGGGAAATGCATTAGCCCCTTTTTAATTAAAAATGTGGCTATATTGGCAGTTTATTATGTTTTTGACTGATAAGGGCTGTGCCAACTCTATCTCTTGTTCTCAAAGTAGTAATTTTGGTATTTTACTACTTCCTGTTCATAAATAAAGCCACAGAACTCCATACATAAATATATATTTTCAAGTTTAAACGAGTAAAATGAACTGATTTGGAAAGCAGAAATATTTGAATATAAAAATTATCTAGCAAAAAGTCTAATCTAGCACATAGTAATAATAGTTCCAAATGTTTTCTTTTTGTTCCTCTCTTAAAATTAGCTACCCTCTCTTCTTTCTCCCCTCAGCTTTTTAAGGCTCCAGCCATCTCTTACCTTCCTTCCCTCATGATCTGGCTTAGCAGATATTGCTTTTGCTCTTTCAAAGTTGGCTCCATTTGTTGAGTTTTGCTAACAACAATAATCATGGGCATCATTTCCTCTTATATGACATATATTTTCAGAAATTAGAAAAGACATTTATTGATTAAAATCGCTCTGGAGGTGACTCTATAGGGCAAAGAAGCTGACATGTAATGAAGCCCAAGGCTTTGGCCTTCTTTAATATTTATATTGCATGCTGTATCCTAATTTGTACATATCCTCAATTAGAATGCAATTTCCTTGCATTCTAAACATTTTAAATTATATTAATTAACATGAGATAGAAAACGAGATATAGATTAAAAAGCTTAGAATCAGATATCTATTCAAATCACATGTTAATAATAACATCTGTTCTTTGAGAAGTTAATTTCTCTATGCTTCAATTTTCAAATATGTAAATAAAGAATAATACTACTTGTGAGAATTGAATGAAATAGCAGATATAAAACATCTAGCATAATGCAATAAAAATTAATGCCTATTTCCCTGATTTTTCCATTTTCTCTTTTAACCCACTCTGCTTCTATGTCTACTTTCCCCACACCTTAGCATTTTGGGATAAAATAAAGCACCTAATTAATTAATTTTATAATGACATATACAAAGGCTAATGACCTATCTTAATAACTTTATTTTATTTTTATTTATTCCACTCACATTGAATTATTTTTAAAATTTTATAAAGAATATTACTTTATTTTTGTAGAGACAGAATCTCTCTATATTGCCCAGGCTAGTTTCAAAACCCTGGCCTCAAGTAGTCCTCTTGCCTCAGCATCCTAAAACACTGGGATTACAGGTATGAGCTACTGTGCCCAGCCAATATTATTTAAACTAATGCTTACCACAAGATATTTTAATAAGATAAATTGTATAAATCCAGAATTGATCTCATTAGACCAAAAATATATTCATGTTGTCTTAATAGGACTCAGGGAGAGGAGCATCACACACTGGGGGCTGTTGCGGGGGTAGGGGAGAGACAGCGGGGGGTGGGGTGGGGAGGGAGGTGAGAGTGGAGAGGGATAACATGGGGGAAAATGCTAGATATAGTATGCACCTAAAGTAAAATAAATAAATTTTTTAAAAAACCTCTTAAAAATAGAAACTGTTTATTCTTTTTTATCTAAAATTATTTAATGAAAGTCTGCTATGTGGTAGAGGTACAGAAAACAATATAGTGATAGAAGTGGATTTTTCTTCTTACTGTAAATACTTAAAGAGATAAGTTTCTAGTGTTCTTCTCCTATTGGGCCTTATCAGCTACGGTAAGAAGTATAGATTTTAATATAAATATGAAGGGAAATACTGGAAGAATGAAGGATTATATAAGTAAACATTGTTTTATCATTCATTAATTCACTTATTTGACTTTGATAATTAAACCTTAAAACATAAGTTTATTGGATCCATATATTTTACGTAAAACATATTATGTTTTACGTAAAATATATATTATGTTTTATGTAAAAAGATATTATGTAACATATATTATACTACATAGACCATTTTTGCATCCAGACTAGGGAGAAAGAAAGGCATTAAACATGACTTTGACAATGGCATATAGAATGGAGTTGAGAGAAAAGCACAGGGTATTAAGAAGAAAGAGATAGGAAGCAAGCAGAACTTCGAAATCTTCCAAAGCCAGAGGGTTAAATCCAGGCTGGGAAAAGATTGACTTTAGCAGAAGAAAATGTAAAATATTATGTGAGTGAAAGGAATTAATGGTAATTTATTAAAATAGATGTTAAATTAATATTAATAATGAATCAACATGAGATTCACATTGGAACAAATCTGAACAGTTGAGTACCTATAAGGAAAATATATCAATGCACTCTGCTCTCTGGCTAGAGGAAAATGACAAAGGTCATGCCAAAGCAAGACTCTTACATCCTCAAATCAGAGAACATTCTCATATAGAAATTATAGATAGTACCTGCTTTGAAAGAAAGAAGCTTCAATGACTCACACAGAACAAAAATAATTTTCAATATTCGTTTTGTCAAATGTAAATCAATTTAATTTAATAAGATTAAAATAATAATGATTGGATGTATGCTATTTGTCAGGCACTGTGCTTGGTGCAGAAAATATCAAGATCAGTCTGGCACAAACTGGGCTTTTAATAATTCTACTGGCTACTGTGGAAGGCAGACACATAAATAGCAAATCACAGGAAAATTGAGGTATTGTAACAGAGTTGCAATGAAAATTATAGTAGGGATACAGGACTCTTCTTGGAGTGATTACAAGGGAAGACTTTAAGGAGCAAAACACTTGTAAGTTGACTTAGTGGAATTGCTAAAGAATTAATGATACACTATCTAAAAGGATCTCTGCACACATTTTCCCTGTGGACTTTAGGCGAGAGAGAGTTGCTAATATCCAGATCATAACAAAACAACTGCTTTACCCTTTTTGGAAGGTAGCCCAGGTCTTCCAAAAGAGGATTTGTCCTTAATGACTCATAAGAGTCCCATTCTGGAGGATAAATTCATTGAAAAGTTTGTGGTTTTGTTCCTAATTGTCAAGAGTTCTTTTACCTTGCCCTAGTCCCTCAATAAAACCTTTTTTTTTTAGGCCAAGGGGTAAAGATGGATGCTTTATATATATTGGAGCCTTATCAACTTGGATATGCTTAATGCCATAAAGCAAATGAAAACTCTCAAATATACATAGTTGATTCAGTTACCTGTGAAAAAACTCTAGAGTTGTGGAACAACTATTTATCTTATAATGCCAGGGGGAAAAATGGACCCAGATAGTACCAATCCACTTCATCTGTTACATACTAGGTCTCCAATCTTGCTATAGTTTAGTTAAATGAGCCACTCTATAGCTGTGAAAGTGTAAGCTGAACTACAGAGAAAGTCCAAGAATCTGTACTCTCCTCCCATCCTCAAAGATGGAGAGCACCATTATGGATTGGTCATACGTAAGGACATTGTATCCACTGCCATACAAAAAGGTGGGATTTTCACTATGCTGTAAGAGAAGTTTAATAGTCAATCATACGTGGCATATGTTGTGTCCTTACTTTGGACTGTTTCCTTTGGAGAGCTTGTGAGTAAAAATAGCTTTAGAAGCTGAGAGCCTGGTGATATGGTTTGAATATTTGCCCCACCCAAATCTCATGTTGAAATATAATCCCCAACGTTGGAGATGTGGCTTGCTGGGAGGTGTTTAGGTCATGGGGACAGATCCCTCATGGCTTGGTACTGTCCTCTTGATAGTGAGTGAGATCTCACAAAATATGATGGTTTAAAAGTATGTGGTACCTCCCCTCCCTCTCTCACTTTTGTTTTTGCCATGTGACATGCCTGTTCCTGCTTCACCTTCTGCCATGAGTAAAAGCTCCCTGAGGCCTCCCCAGAGGCCAACAAGATGCCAGTGTCATGCTAGAAAAGCCTGCAGAGCCACGATCTAATTAAACCTCTTATCTTTGTAAATTACCCAGCTCCAGGCATTTCTTATAGCAATGGGAGAACAGCCTATCGCACTTTCCCTGAAAACATATTTGTAGCAAATGACTAGAAATTGAAGAAACCATTAATTTTCTTCATTCTTCAAAACTAGTAACTACTTCCTGGGGTTTCCTAGTCCTTTTTCTTTTAGTATTATTATTATTCTAGGTTCATTCTGGATCAGGGAAGGGAGTCCTATAGTCCATTCTGCCTCTATACAGTTTGTTGTTGAAATGGGGTAAGGCAAAGCCTAATAACACAAAAGGAATTTGTTTGAAAGTTACTGCTCTTTCTGTGGATATGTTTTCTGAGGACTTAACAGAGACATATTACAGTACCCATACTCCTGGTTCTCCTTGTCAATGAACATCTGACTTTTTTATAGTCTGTTTAGAAGTAATATCTCTCTTTTATTTCTTAAAATAAGAAATCTTTCACAATTCCATTTTCTTAATTTCCTAGACAGATATGCTGAAAGGAGGGAAGTGAACATAGGAGATCTGTATTGAGTGTCATTTCGGACCTGAGAATAAAGACTTTTCAATGAACTCAGCATGCAGATTCCCAATTCTTCTGAAATTGAGATATCCACCTTCTTTCTGATTGGAATACCAGGGCTGGAGCATGCTCATGTATGGATCTCTGTCCCCATCTGCCTCATGTACTTGGTAGCCATCGTAGGCAATTGCACAATCCTCTTTGTGATCAGAACTGAGCCCTCACTCCATGCACCCATGTATTATTTCCTTTCCATGTTGGCTGTCTCTGACCCGGGCTTGTCCCTCTCCTCCCTGCCCACTATGCTGAGGATCTTTGTATTCAATGCCACAGGAATCTCCCCAAATGCTTGCTTTGCTCAAGAATTCTTTATTCATGGATTCACAGATATGGAGTCCTCAGTGCTTCTGGTTATGTCTTTGGACCGCTTTTTGGCCATATGCAACCCTCTGAGATACAGCTTTATCCTCACCAGTGCCAGAGTTGTCAAAATGGGGCTGGTGTTTCTCATAAAAAGCATGGTCTTAGTACTCCCATTTCCTTTTACTCTTAAGAGGTTGATATATTGTAGGAAAAGCCTACTTTCTCATTCCTATTGTCTCCATCAGGATGTCATGAAGCTAGCCTGCTCCGACAACACAGGTCAACTTCTTCTATGGTTTCTTTGTGGCCCTCTGTATGATGTCAGACAGTGTGTTCATTGCTGTGTCTTATGTGTTCATCCTGAAGACTGCCATGGGAATTGGATCCCACAGGGAGTGGCTCAAGGCCCTCAACACCTGCGTCTTCCATTTCTGTGCTGTGCTGATCTTCTACGTGCCCATCATTGCTTTGGCATCCATGCACCGCTTTGGCAAGCACAAGTCCCCACTGGCCATGATCCTCATTGCTGATGTTTTCTTGCTAGTGCCACCTCTTATGAACCCCATTGTATATTGTGTGAAGACACGGCAAATTCGTGAAAAGGTTTTGGGAAAACTGGGTCTTCAACAATGGTGTCAGTAAACGTGGTGCAATATCAGCTGGGATCAGGAAAGAAAGTAATATCTTTCTAAGCAAAGTATCACCAGTGATTTATCATTATCTTTTTAAATTATTCATATATAGTAGGCCTTTCTTACCCATAGGTTTCACATCTGCAGATAAAAAATATTCAGAAAAAATGTATGATTGATTGCATCTGTACTGAAAATGTAGATAATTTTTTATTATTATTCTCTAAAGAATACGGTACAACTATTTACATAGTATTTTTATTGTATTTGGTCATAAATATTCTAGAGACACTTTAAAGTATATGGGAGGATGTGTATAGGTAAGATGCATATACTATGCCATTTTATATGAGACTGAACATCCTCAGATTTTGGCATCCTTGGGATTCCATGGTCCTGGAACCAATTTCCTGTGGATAACGAGGGATAACTATAATCAGTACAGCATATAAGCTGTTTAAGGGTTCTGTGAACAAAGGACTGACATGGTCATTGATAAGCATGTATGTGACAGTCTTAGAATATTATTGAAATCATGACTCAACACACTGAAACAGCATTTTAGTTACACTGTTTATAGCACAAGGATAAGTATATGTGAAAGCAGGGATTGTATTCCCTTGCAGACAAGGACTATCAAGGAGCCGAAGATTAAAGGTTATCACCACAATCCAGTTGCTGGTTTTCTTTCAAGTGATTTTCAGACACATGGCATTTGTTGAGAAGCATTCAGTCAAATTTTGTGTGAATTACTGATTTCCCATTTAAGTGAAAGAATTCTATTGTCAAGTATGAGTTGGTTAACAATCCGCTCACTTTGTGTCTTCCTTAACAATTAAATAGGTAGTGTAGGGGGAAAACCCCACAAGTGCCACGGCAAGGGTCTGACGCCTCAGCCTGTTCCCATATGTAAATATTGATTTAGAAAAGAATTAGAAATGTAGGCACATAGTTATTCCTTTATATAATCATATGTAATCTTATAGTTACTATACATAAAGATATATACGCAATATAACCTTTAATTTTACTATCAGGTTATGAAGCATTGAACTAGGTGACATTGTGAACAAAGTGATCCTGAGGCAAGATGCTCTGAGCCCTCTGTCACGCCTGCATAAAGGCTGCTGGAGGGCGCCTCGGCTGTGCGGCAGCACTAGAGCTGTGAAAGCGCCCGCTGTTTAGCCAGCTAGGGAAGGAGATGTCCAAAATGTCCGAGACATCTCCTTCCTGGGGAA
Source organism: Cacajao melanocephalus (assembly GCA_963573385.1). Lineage (NCBI taxonomy): Eukaryota > Metazoa > Chordata > Mammalia > Primates > Pitheciidae > Cacajao > Cacajao melanocephalus. Next base: position 23,456 of record CAUYLG010045766.1, on the reverse strand, counting down.
GTTACCAGAAAACTCCGCTTCTCCAAGCTCTTGTGGCAAGGCCTGATGACTGTCAGGGAGACCCACAGACATCCGGGAGCTTAACTCTATGTGACGCTGTGCTTCAGTGGTCACGTTCCATGTCTACTTTCACACCCTGCTTCTGAACCTGCTTTCTCTTTTTCTCAGAAGATAAGAATTAATGTCCTTGACATTTCTAACAAATATGAGAAAAGCGCTGACGCATTAGGTTTTCTCCTCCCCTCAGCTACTTGAAAGTATTGGGCTCCCTGTCTTCAAGACACATGATTTATCTGACCCTATCACCAATCACCATTACCTCACCCTACCTTACCTGCCCACTGCTTTGTACTCAATAAAAGTCAGAATGTCCAGGCACTCGGGGCCACTCCACAATTTGGTTGGCAGTGGACACCAGAGCCCAAACTCTCTTCTCTACCTTTGTGTCTGCGTCTTTTATTTCTACAGTTTCTCGTCTCCTCACCAGCAGGGAGGGGCTCACAGACCCCTATAGGGCTGGACCCCATAAGGCAGAACCAGTATGTCTTCTACCTTGTCATTTTCACAGCCTTGAATTATGGCAATAAACTATCTCATAACATTTCTTAATAAAAACCAACTTTTTTCTATGCTAATCCAAGGTTCCGTAAGCCATAGTTATGTAAAGAACAGAGGAATGATTGTGCTCTTGGTAAGAAATAGGAAAACAATTTTAAAATACAGTATTTTTAAGTACTAATATCCTTGATTAGAACATATATCTAAAATATATGTTCTAAAATAATGGTTCTTATGGTTGTTTAGACATTTCATATTTTAAATTACTATCTAAGGTTTCAGTTTCACTAAGAGCTTAGAAATAACTTTAAACTAGCATAAAATAACTATATAATATTCAATATAGCATAATATGCATGGTTATATAGTTTCATATTTTTTAAAGAAAATAGACAACCAAAGATGTTTGGGTATCTCAAATTATTTTCTGTAAAATGCATTTGTTTCTTGTCTATCTTTTATTTGTGAGTACTTAGTAGTAGACAAAGATTTAAAACATAAATTTAGAATAAGTCAATCCTTAACAATTTTCTGCTATGAATTAGTAGAAAACTATTGTTAATTTATTTCAGTTGTATTGCCTAAGTTGAGCTCACGAGTAATTACTATTATTTCTGTTTTAAAGAACCATTTTGAAGAAGGTTCAAGCAATCTTATGTATTTTATATGGTGAAATAATCTCATATAATCTATGTCCCCCGGTGAATTTAGGTGAGTTCTTACTGACTGACGGTTGATCCTGACTAGATGCCCACAGCCTCATTGGGGAAGGGAAGAACAATCTTGCTTGTCTCCTCCCAGGCTGCATTATTAAAGTCTTTTTCTGTGACCTCAAACAGTCTCCATTTACGTCATAACTATTAGTTGCTTGTCTGTTTTCTTAATTTGTATTTTGTTTCCTCAGAGGAATTGCATTGATCAAATTTATTGGCATGTCTCCAGCACTTGTACCGTGTATAAAACTGGCATCTGACTAGTAGTCTGACACATTTCCCAGCTTGTTTTGAAAAACAAACCAAAACAACAATAAAAAAGTATTTAACAGCTCAGAATATGTTGATAAATTACAAGAACACCAAACATCTCAAATGATAGAAAACCTATTGCCAAAATAAGTAAGGAGTCACTATAAATTTCAAGTCAATTAAGCTGTCCTGAAAAACAGGTCATGTTCTGTTCAACCACAAGAAAAAGAAAACATATTTTTATGAAAGAAATAATAAAGTTTTCAGTTTTTCTCATCAACTCAGAAATACAAATCTGTACTAGATGGAAAAGACTCAAGTCATAAAATGTCAATAAATATTCCTGGATCAAGAGTCAGTAGGCTAAAAATTGTCTCTTTCTCTCAATTATCCAACAGGTTTAATACACTTCTAATTAAGCTTCCAGTAACATTCATTTTGTAATAACTAAAATAATTCTTAAACAGAGATATAAGAGTAAACTGGAAAATATATAATAAAAATAAATATATCACAAACTATAATAAAGCTTAATAGTAAGATTTATTAAACAGCTGTAAAATTGTGCAGTTTACTCAACAAATCAATCAGAACAAGGAAATAGAATAATCACACTGCAACATATATCATATAAGATCTGAAAATGTAACATATAATCAAGAAATATCAGAACCTTATATAAAATTGATGGAGTAGTCAAATAATACAGGGAGGAAAAATGAAAACCTATTCAACATTTCATATTTCTGTGCATGTGATATTTATCACCCACAAAAAAATTAAGCGCAAAGATAATTTTAAATTCTACTGAAATATAAGCAAATAAATTATGTCTGGATGGGATAAGTTCTCTGATTAAATAACTACAATGCTATTACAATGGAAAAGTGAAAAGAAAAAAGCAACCCTGGAATTCTTGTCAAAGTTCACAAAGTCTCTTACAAATAATCCTTAAGGTTGTGGTTTTATTCTAGGTTTGCCAACAGGCTGTCTGTCTAAAATAAAGTCTTCTGTCCTTAATCCTTGTTTAGGGTCAGATGCTACAAACTAGATATATCTTGGAATTCTTGCGCTTTTGAATAATATTTGTATTTTTTCCTTTTGATGAAGATAGAAACAAAGATATATTAATTTGGCAGCAATATGAGGACAAAAAGCATTACATATATTTATTGAAAAGCAATAGTTATATGAATAACATTTGAAGTCACAATTTAGAAGATAATGACAATAGAATATATCCAGTACTGACCAGGTGCCAGGCATTGGGCTATATGTTTACCAGAATTAACAGCATTAACTTTTGCAAGAGCCTGGAAAGGTAGATTTTATTATTTTCTCTTCTTCTCTGAGTTAAGAAGTTAAAGATTTATGAAGTTTAATGACTTTTTCAGTAATATAGAGCAATAAAGTGTTAGGAGCTTAAATCTAAGCCCAGGAAGTATGATTTCAGAGCCCACAAATTCAGCCACTGCAGTTGGCCAACACAAGGAGACCAACAGTTATTTCGCCTCCTTCTTAATTTAATAATTTATATTTCTGGAAATCTATAAAGATAATCAGAGATAGAATCAAATATATATTTATAAGAAAACATATTAAGGGTTACTGAAGCATTAAGCAATAGGAAATAGTAGCATAAACCATGACATACAAATATGATGACATGTTATTCATCAATGCAACACAGCATCAACGACTAAGTGGTGCTTGCTAAACCCTGTATTGGTTTTAAGGATTAAATGAAACATTAGACTTAGGCCTACTATCATGGAGTTCCGGTAGTGGGGAAAACAAGTAAATAAGTAATAAATTAGCAAAGTATGGTAATTTTAATTATATACCTGAGAAAGGGCCTATTTTGGTGGATAATGAAAGCAAAGCTTCCTAGAAGTAAAATCTAATATAAAATATGGTTTAATAGAGAATAATGAATAACAGCAAGCAAATATTTAAGACATACATTTGCATATAAACTAATTTCTAAATGTACACATATGTCTGCCCATGTGTTTATTAAAAAAAACAGGTTTAATACGCTTAGGTTATATACAGTCATGAGTTGCTTAATAAGGGAAATTTTTTCTGAGAAATGCATCATTGTGTGACTATCATATAGTGTTATTTACACAAACCTAGAGGTTATAGCCTACTACATACCTATGAGATAACCTATTGCTCCTAGACTACAAAACTGTACAGCATTTTACTGTCCTAAATACTGAGGTAACTGTAACACAATGGTATTTGTGTATGTCTAAACACAGAAAATGTACAGCAAAAATACTGGTAGTATAGTCTTATGGGACTACCATGGCATATGACGTCCATTGTTGACTGAAAGGTAATTATGGGGCACATGACTATATTATGTAATCTCTCTATAGGATTGCAAATAATTGTTATTATATTTTAAATATTTTTCTATTTCTGAACACATTCACACATTTTAATTTTATATATTATACTCATAATCAGAAAAACTCCAAATATATAAAATGCATTGCTTAAAATCACAAAACACAAACTCATAGCCTATTAACAATTACCATAGAGATGGAGTACATTGATACAAATGTTTTTGGTGTTGAGTGAAAATGTTGCATTTTGAGTCAGGTATTGAAAACTACATTTTTTAGTAGTAAAAGGTTAACACACATATGGCACACTATTTTATGACTGTCATAAAACTGGAAGAAGTATCACACATTTTCACAATTGTTCATCTAAAACCTTTGGAATTCAATTATATTTCATACTTTAAAAGAGCCATATATCTCTGGAGGTATTACCCTGCACTCAAACATAGCAATATATCTGAAGTGAAATGTGTAAAATAAATTATGATCCATAAATATGTTCATACAATGTCCTGTTAGTTTTTTTAGCCAATAAATTTTGACACCAAACTTAAGAAAGTTAAAAACAAAACAAAACAAAATAAAAAAAACACTGTTTTTCCAGATATTTTGAAACTTCTAAATTGTGAATAGAAAATTGTAAATCTACCAAGGAAAACTTTTAGAAAAGTCCTCAAAAGGAGCAACTGCAAAGCCAGAGACATCTAAAATAACTGAGGCAAAAAAGTTTGGATGGTTAGATTAGTGTGTGATCTGGGATGTCTGCCATGCCACAAGTTAATTTCAGGGTCAGAGATGCTGCCATAGTATGATACACTCTAAGGAAAATTGTATGGCATCAGATTCTAGAAACTAGATATGTATTTAGATTCTACATCTTTTCTATATCTTTGGATTCTATATCTATTCTATATCTTGGATTCTTGCACTTTGGAATAATAGTTGTATTTATTTTCCTTTTGATGAGGACAGAACCACAGAGACATTTATTTAGCAGCAATATGAGAACAAAAGTTGAAAGGTAAAATACTGATTTGTGGTATAATAGAATTAAAAGACTTCCCTCTGAGTACACAATACCAAGAAACATTTTGGCTACAATGAGGGGACCTGGAGTTTGAAAAACTGAACTTTACTTATAATTGCATTACTTTATAGGATGGTCATTCACTTGTTTTTCCTCACCTAAAAAGTGTGTGAATCCTGCCACACACTCTTACGTAATCTCATTTACCTGAATATGACGTATAAAAGGAAACTCATACAAATAATTTTAATTATAAATGATATGTGATTACTGTTGGTAAAAGGGATTGGAGCCCAAGCAAAGCAAAATCACAAAGTTGTCAGTGCTTGAGCTGAACAATGCAGCTTGAAGGAAAACTGAGGCCAAGAAACCAGATTGAGACTGGTGTTCCCTATCTGCCAAGGAATAGGAAGTTGATATAAGGGGAGGAAACAGATGGCTCAAATCAAAGTACCTACTTGATCTACAGTGCTCAGACATGAATTATCCTAGGTAGGATGAAATTGTCAAAATTGTGAAAAAAAAAATTGGAGAATTATCTCCAGCACCCTAGCAATCCTGCACCTGAGTTTACTTCTTCACAAAATAAATATGGTTAATAAAGGCAATCTAGAAATTTCCAATTAAGAAGCATCAGAGCTACTGTCCAATCCTACAGTGATGAATGCACCACAGAGTAGAAGCAGTTAATAGCTAAGTAAAAAATTAACAACCCAAGAAAAAAGGGTAAACAGAAAAAAGCTACAATTCTGAGAGTTAGCAGTGGAGTTGCTATGGAATCAGGATTAGAACTGTATTAGAATATACAGGCAATGGGAAAATAACAAAAGTCAATATGTAATGTTAGATATTGGATGGATTGAAGGTATGCAAAGTCCTAACTAAAACTGAAAAAATATCACTTCTATTAAGAAGAAAAGGGATTAAAGAAAGATAGATGTATGGGAGTATATTTGTAAGGATACAGTGCTCTCTAGAAGTGACTCCAGGAACTGAAACCCAATGTTCAAGACTTTCCTAAAGTTTTTAATTAAAACTTTCTATGTGTGTGTCTTTGTGCACATATGTAACTTTTCCTTTCACCAGCTCAAATAACAACCTTCATTGCCTCACCAGAAATGTCACCTCAGGGGGAAAAAAATGTTCAGCTGGATGTGAAAAAAACATTGTAATTTACTTCTGTTCTAAAAATTACTGTTTTAAAGGAGGTAACTAACTTATTCCACTATATTAAAGTGACTTTATTCTGCTTTCATATGCACAGGAGTCATGTCATTGTTTAAAATGGTTCAGGGACTATACTAAATTAATTTGGTTTTAAATGATGGCATTGAAAAATAAAACTCTTTGATAAGTTTGGGGGAAGTGACTGTCTTCTTCCCACTCCAAAAATTCAACTGTAATTGACTCAGCAACCAAAATGTCTGTGGATAAGACTGCCCCAAGTCCCTTCCTTTTTGAAGCATAATTCATGTCCTGACAATTTCCTACCTTCAATCCCATCTTCCTCTAAGACCCCTCACATTAGGACCCCATGAACCCTTGGATTGGAGCAGCTGGAACATAGCCTGGCGGATTGTCTTGGTCTTCAAGCTGTAAATGATAGGATTCAGCACAGGTGGTAAGAGCAGATAAATGTTGGCCAAAGTGCTACAGAGCACCCTTGGGGTGGACTGGAAGAGGCGATGCGCCAAAGACAGGCTGATCATTGGTACATAGAAAACAGTGACAGCGCAGATGTGACAGACACAAGTGCTGAGAGCTTTTTGTTGCTTCTTTGGGGCCACAATGCTCAGAACAGTACGGAGAATCAGGACATAGGAGAAAAGAATAAACAATAAGTCAGTGCCATTCAGGTAGAACTGAAGAAACAATCCCCAAAAACTGCTGATCCAAGGCTTGGAATATGTGTATTTGATCACGTCTGGGTGGTAGCAAAATGGATGGGAAAGCTCTTGACCTCCATGAAAAGATGCAGTGTTTATGGCTACAACAACAGGAAGTAAGAAAACTACTGGTCGAAAACAGATGACCAGTCCTATCACCAGGATCATCCTGTCTGTGAGGATAGTAGCATAGTTCAGTGGGTTACAGATAGCCAGGAAGCGGTCAAAGGCCATGGCTCCCAGCACTGAGGACTCCAGCAAGGAGAAGGCATGCACAAAGAACATCTGAATGAAGCAAGCTTTAAAGCTGATCTCCCGGGCGTGAAACCAGAGAACACCAAGCACAGTGGGAAGGGTCGTGATGGTCAGACATAGATCAACAGCTGCCAGCATGGAGAGGAAATAATACATGGGCTTGTGGAGTCTCCGCTTAGTAATGACAACAAGAAAGATCATACTGTTTCCTAAGAGGGCGATGGTGTAGAGACAGCAGACTGGAATGGAGATCCAGACATGAACACATTCCAGCCCAGGGTATGCAGTGAGGAGGAAGTTTGAGGAAGATGAAGTGGTATTATTGAATATTGCCATGGTTGGTTGAGGACACTGAACTATGAGGAAAGAAAAATAATTAAGATTCTTAGTACGTGTCATACATTTTATTAGTCATTTTATATACAATTTTAAATTTATGGTAGACATTTTTCTTCTGTTTTAAAGAAAAGAAATGGACACAGGAAGGCTAAATAGTATATGCAAGCTAAAATAGTTAAATACAGATTCAAATTCAAAACCAAATTTACTAACTCCAAAGTCTATTATTTTTTACTGAACTTCAGATGATCTGAGAGCCCAGGCTAATGAGACAAATTTGGATAGCTGAATGTTGTAATTTCCTTCTTTTAAAATATAAAAAATTTTAACATTCTCTTATATTTGTATATGATCTACAGGAGGGATAGAGATGAGAAATAAGCAAATAGAGAGCTACATTCTCATGACTCACCTAAAGAATGTTTGTGGAGTCCAAGTGTTTTTGAAACTATGTGTAAAAGTCTACATATGTTTGTATTGGTTTTATCTTCATGCTGACGAATGCAAAGGGGTGTTTGGGGTGGAAAAGTAACTGAGAGGTGAGATGTTTGTAAAGCAGATACCAGTTATCCTCAGTTCTTTGAATGATATCTCATAAAGACAAAAAAGAAACTGGATAATGTGAGTGGGGTAACAGGAGAGGAGACAGTGGCTCTGTTTCCTGCTGGGGAAATTTTTCTGTGTAATGGAGACAGAAAAAGAAGGAGAGGGCTTTCTCTCTGTGACTCATACACTCTAAAGCCAGTGGTAGGTTCAAGTTCAGTGCCTAAGTTTATCAAGGTTTACTCAACATTGCCAGCTAACCAGAGCAATATGTTAGTGCTTTCTCTCTTCAGGTACAAGCCTCCATCCGACTGGCCAGGAAGAAGATAGCATCTGCCCATTACAGAAGGCCAGGTGAAATTGTTTGAATTAACACTCACTCCACTCAATAACTGAGTGACCCAAAGGTCAACATCCAGATTTTCTGGGCTTAGTAATGTTACAGACCCATCCTCTTCATTTACCAACTCTACCTTCTGTTAATTTGTTAACACTGAATTATATTTCATCCACAATTCAGAATCTACCCTGACTGTTCCGTGACATATTAAGCTAAAACTATCCTCTACTTCAATCTTTGCACCGCATTTTGCTTGGACCTTTCACTTGGTGCTTAATAATGAGGTACAGCTGATATTGATCATTTACATATGCAAGTACCATATTCTTTTTCTTCCAAAAGTTTGAGTTTTTTTTTAAAGTTTGGGCATGCATGTTTTTAATCTCTCAATGCTAGTTACTAGTTACCTAGTAATAGGATCAGAAAGCAACTGGATCAGGAAACACAGAAAGTTTCATTTAGCAACACTGATTGATTGCCAAACGATTATCACCACAGAAAGAGAGTTTTGAGTTCTACTGTCCTTTGCCTTTGTCTCTTCTCTCTCCTCCTGTCTTCTCTCTCCCTATCTCAATTTCTTCCAGTATCTGTTACACCCCTCCCTTTCTTCATCTCGTGTTACTTGTAGCTCCCATCAATTTATTGTTTTATCTTCCTCTCCTTATCTTACTATCCCTCATTTTTAAAAACTCCCTCTCCTTCAGTTTTTTTCCCCCAGATTTGCACTCCCGCCTTACCTGGTCACATCAGCAGGAAACATCAACTTCTCTTCAGTCCCATAACAGAGCAGGGACTAAACCAGCTTCCAAAGAGAGGGCTTTATAGGCAACCCAGTAGAGTCCCCAGGCAACAGGGAGCATTCTTGATTAGTAAGCATTCTGGTTGAAGTAAGAGTGATGGAACCCATATGCCTATGTTCCCCTAGGCAACTCAGACACATCTCTAAGACTTACCTTCAAACCCTGCTCCCAGGCCCAAGCAAATCCCATCCATCAGGGGCTGGGAGAAGAGCCCTAGCCCTGGAGGCTGACAGTAATGGATATCTGCAAAAACTGCCTGCCTGGGTCAAATAACTATAACCATTCCTCTTTACCTAGCCTTAGGCTAAGGACTCTCAGCCAGGAAGTCTCCTTGAATGTCAGAGCTGGATTAGGAGGGCAGAAAGAGTCATCCCATTGTTCTCTGCTTTCAATATGTCCTCTTCCTAAGAGGTCTCATTACTCTCCTGGCTATTCCTATATCCCTCTTCTTACACAGGAACTCCTCCTAAGAACCCCTCCTGTTCAAGTCATATCTGGATCCATCTACCTCCTAAGCATATGTAACCTAACATTTGATAAACACACAATATATGCCAGAAACTATATCTTTCAAATATATTGTCTTATTTTTTCATGGTCAACCTTATGAGTTAAGTATTATTACCTATTATTTCACAGCTGAGGAAACTGAAGCTCAGAGAGATTTTTTAGTAACTTTCCTGTCTAAAAGTAAGTTGCAGAAATGGTACTCAAGCCTATTTCAGAAATAGTAGCAGAAATGGTACTCAAGACTTTGAAATAAGTCTTCTTTCAAAGCGTTTCATCTTAACCAACATGCTATACTACCTTCTAATGCCAACTGTTTCCATTCATATCTTCAGGAACTATGATTTATATGAATGATCCTCAATCTGTCGATTTCATAGATTGATCCCCAACTGTGTGCCCACATCTGGTTTAAGCTTCGTTTAGACTGGAATCCAGCTATTCACAGTAGACAGTCAATTAATAATCCTGATTATATCTAATCTACCCTGGCCTTTTGTACTTTCCACCCACCCCCCAAGACAGAGTCTTTTTGTCACTCAGGCTGGAGTGCAGTGGTGCAATCTCGGCTCACTGCAACCTCCACCTTCCGGGTTCAAGCAATTCTCCTGCCTCAGCCTCCCCAGTAAGTGGAATTACAGGCACCCACCACCATGCCTGGTTAATTTTTGTATTTTTAGTAAAGATGGGGTTTCACCATGTTGGCCAGGCTGGTCTCAAACCCCTGACCTCGTGATCTGCCCACCTAGGCCTCCCAGAGTCCTGGGATTACAGGCATGAGCCATGGCACCTGGCCCTTTATGTACTTCTTTAAACATTTTCCAAATATATTCTCATTATATATGTATGAGTCACACTGAGCAAAGGTGCTTATCCCAGTGAGTATCAAGGAAGATCAGGTAACTTCATAAAGTTGCACATCAGGTAATGCTCAGACACATAAGTAAACACTACCCTCTTTCCCTGGTTCCTATCAGTGAAGATAAGTGACTGTGAAAATTTCAAAAAAGATTTATGAATTTTAAATAGGAACAGAAAGAATAGGAAGTATTAAATCAAATATAATATAGTTTTCATTAATTCATTAATTCAAAAATATATATTAAGTGTCCACTATATGTTCTAACCTACATTACACACTTGGGATACAATGAAGTGGGATAAAAGTGTCCCTGTTCATATAGAGTATATATTAAGTGCAAGTCAGAAAAGCCCTCTGAACAGAAGTGAGGCTGAGATTGAGATCTAAAGCTTATATGAAATTTCTTATTTTTCCAACTCACTGACTGTACCATTTCCTCAAACTCTGCACATACTATTTATTTTCCATATTTTTTCCTTTCTGATTCCAACCTCTTAAAAATGTATACCTTATGTTATAAAATCTATAAATAAATACACAAATAAAGACAAAAGAAAAGAAATGCTCCATGTTCATCACTGAATACCAGAGTGATTCTAATGGAGTATAAGAACTATATGCTCAAAAAAAGTTATTAAACCATGACATACAACAGAAAACTACTCAGCAATAAAAAGGAATAAACTACCAATACATGCAATAACATAAGTGAATCTCAAAAGCATTTTATTAAGAAGCTAAACACGAAAGACTATATAATGCAAAGTTTCATTTGCATGACACTCTGGAAAAAGAATCTATACAGGGAGGGAGATCCAATCAATGCTTGCTAGAGGGTGGGTGATAATAGAGTGGCTGACCACAAATGGGCAACATAAAGAAATTTGGGAAAGTAATAAAACTATTCTGTATCTTTGTTTCAGTGGTGGTAACACAATGCATTTGTCAAAACCTGTGAAACAATATACCAAGATGAGTAAATTTTATTATACATAAATGTTTGAGAGTTTCTTACATACTCTCTTAAAGTATAAAATTTTATGTTTTTATTAAGCTAAAATAAGTTATTGCTCTTATCAAAACCATTTTGCAATTTCATTTGACAACCCATTATATTTGTACTGTTCAATACAGCAGCTACTAGCCCCATATGACTACTTAAATTTACATTTAAATCAATTAAAATTAAGTACATTTAAAATTCAGTTCCTCACCTTGCACTAACAAAATTTCAAGCAATTAATAGCCATGTATGGCTACTGGTTACTAAACAGAAGAGAAATAAGAAAATATCCATTTCTGCTGGAATTTCTATTGGATAGTACTGTATTTGATACTCTTCTCTAACTTGATTGCATTTACATGGAAATAGTAGATGCCATTAAGGGCTAACTCTAGCCCCACAGAAGGCCTGGACAATCCGCCATCGGATCTGCTTGGTCCTAATACTGTACACAATGGGATTGAGCACAGGCGGGAGAAGCAGGTAGATATTGGCCATGAATGTGTGTATTATTGGTGACAAATGCTTCCCATAGCGATGAATTAGGGTCATGCCAATGAGAGGCACATAGAAAAGCATAACTGCACAGATACGAGCGAGGCAGATGTTGAGACCCTTGAGCCTCTCTTCCTGGGAAGCAATGCCCAATACTGCCTGGAGGGTTAGAATATAAGAGGTTAAAAGTATCAAGGCATCTAGTACAATGATGAAGATCATTGCCAGCAGGCCATAGATGCTATTGACACTGGTGTCAGCACAGGCAAGCCTCATGGCATCCTGATGGACACAGTATGCATGGGAGAGGACATTGGAATGGCAGAAAGGTAACCTTTTGATGAGAAAAGGCACCGGGAGCACAGTCACCACACACCATAGCAGGACTGCTGCTGCAATCTTGCTGATTACACTGTGAGTGAGAATGGTAGTATAGTGCAAAGGAAAGTGGATAGCCACAAAGCGATCAAAGGCCATGGCCACCAGAACACCTGATTCCACTCCCCTAAATGTGTGGATGAAGAACATCTGGATAAGGCAGACATTAAAAGTTATTGAACGCCAGTTGAACCAGTGAACACTGACCGTGATAGGTATGGAAGACAGTGAAAGGCTGAGGTCAGTGGCAGCTAACATGTCTAGAAAATAATACATGGGTTCATGGAGACTCTGCTCAACTTTGATGACAACAAGGATGGTGACATTTCCCACGATTGCGGTACTGTAAAGAAGACAGAGGGGCAAGGCCATCCATAAGTCCTTCTCTGGCATTCCTGGAATCCCAGTCAGGATGAAGAAACTCTGGTGATTCTCAACAGTTTGGTTAAGTAGTGACATAGTGGAACACAGGTTTGACTAGGAAAAAAGAGAAAAGCTCATTAAGTCAAACAGGCTTCAAATGGAATCAGTAACAATAAGTGTTGAGATGATAGCAGTAAGAGGAAGTAACTCAAATGTTATTCTTGAACATCCATGTTCAGTCTGATACAGAAACCAATAGCCCCTGCTGCATGAAGCAAGAATGCTTTCACTAACCATCATATTTTAAAATATCTAGGAGAAAAAGAAGCAAACAAACAAAACCTCAGTCAACATCTGAACCTAACAGGAACATATGCAATTCAGAAATATCAAGAAGCTACCTGTCTTGAAGACTACAATACTCAGGAAAAATTTGGCATGTATTTATGTGTATAAGAAACAGTAACACCAATAACCATGAAGAATATATATTGGCAATTCCCAATATATTGGGAATTCACTCAGGGTGGTGGCAAAAATATTAAGGGAAAAATAGCAGAGAAAGTTATAGAATATAGTCAAACTCTTTTGGAAGGTCTAAGGGTTTTTTCTGTAGTTCTTGACTGAAGGCAGCTAGAATCTCTTTGCAGAAGCCAGAGATATTAGGGTGCAAATACAACAGAATGTGAGTAGTTTGCCTAGCTAGCTTATTTACTCATGTGATCTTAAAACTAACCTTTGAGCCAGATGGCCCTCTCAGGGGCAGGTTGACAAGGGAGATTACCCACTAATGGTGTTTGCTTTGGACATTGGAACTTGGCCTTTAATCTTTGTCTACAAGTGTGTTGACTTAAAGCCTCTGTTATTGAATCTATACTGAACAAATGAGATGAGGGTGGACTAGTCAGGGTCGTGTAGCTGCAATCTCTCTCTGTGAGTGTCTCATGACCCCTTAGCCTACTCATTCACTGGCAATTTGTGTCTGAGTGCATTTATTCATCCATCACGCAGCTGGGGTCTGTGGGACACACATGGGCAGGCACCCACAATCCCAATATAAGCACTGTTCATAAACACAGATGTGCAAATATAAACGTGTGGGGGTGTGTGTGTGTGTGTGTGTGCATCTTGGTTGTGATCTTAAATTGTTTTGATTTTGATATGATCCTTTCCCTCTTTGTTACTCAATTTCTTAATCCTTCCCCCCTTTGGCACTTGTGTGATATGGGATGGAGGAGGAAAGATACATTTTAAGGAATTTAAAGTTCTGACCTTCTGTATTCCTAAGAGTCGGTGGATACTAAAAGGATCTGAGCTGGCAGCAAGTGAGGGAGGAAGAAGTCACGTTGGCTCCCAAAGAACTTAAAAAAGACCTACTATGGTAGGAAGATTAATAGCCCACAAAGATTTCCTTATCTGAATCCTTGAAAACTATCAACATCTTATTTTGCATGTCAAAAGGGGATTTTCATATGTAGTTAAAGTTAAAAACCTTGGGATTTAGAGTTTCTTCTGCATTGTCCAGGTAGGTTCAATCAAATCACAGGACTGCTTAGAAATGAATAACCTTTGTCGGCTGCAGAGAACCAGAAACATGGCAGCATGAACAGGACTGAACATGAATTATTGACATTGAAAATGAAGGAAGGTATCCAGGAGACAAGGAATATGAGTGGCCTTTAGAAGATGGAAAAGGTAAGTGAACAGAATTATCCCCTAAGTCTCCAGAAAATATTGCATTAAAAAATGTTTTAAATCTTGGTTTTAGCCCAGTAAGACCCATTTTGGACTTCAGATCTAAAGAACTGTTAAAAAATAAATACATATTATTTTAAGCCACTAAGTTTGTAGTAACTTCTTATGGCAGCAATAGAAAACAGATAGCCAGGAGCCAGAGAAGAGTTGCTTTAGTCCCTTTTCAGAAATATCCAAAGTCTTCCCATTGTCATTTTCATTTATTGAGGCCCTTTTTCTTCAGTATGTTCTTCCTTATAATTAGATTTCTCTGTCCTAAGGTGCATCTAGAAAGGAATTTTGAGATTCATTTTTCTCTTCATTAGGAAGCAGAATGATCTCTAATACTTTTAAAGAGTTTTACAACTAACATATGGTTCAGCCAGATTAAATCTATCCATGGAGAATCTCCCAAAAGACAGGTTCAAATGTTGTTCAGATTACTGAAGTCAATGCCCTGGGTGTTAAAACTCATCTAGACTTGTTTTCCTGTTTCTCTGTAAAGAAGATTCATTCTCCTTCTTCCACATTCCCATGTAACTGTTCTAATAAATGTCATCTTTAGTTAGCAGCAATTACATTTCTCACTGTAACTCCAAGTAAGGCCTAGTTAAGTCTATGGGGAATCACAGACATCAATGTCTACTGCTTGCAATGAAAAAGATTAAAGATCAAGATTTTAAAAGAGTCTTCCAGTTAAGAATGCACACACACGCAGGCACACACACACAACACACCATACACACTGACACAAGCCAAGTTCTGCATAAAAATAAAATGAATTCAGATATTTTTGAAAACCATCTATGGACCCAGGTTAAGAACTCTTTCTTTAAGGTATTCTTTTTAAAAAATGAAATAGTAGCCTTGGTCACAGAAAGGAACAAATCCACCAGACAAAATCCAGAGCTACACACAAAAGACAGAGAGCTCTGGATACTTGGGAATGAATGAGACAGAAGAAACTACTCCAAATTTCTCAGTCAGTAATTTTGTGCAGTATTTTATTTTCCAATATGGTAGTCCCCAGAAATATGCATCCATTTTAATTTAAATTTATTAAATTAAATTACAATTTTACCTTACTTGTACTAGCCATATTTTAAATGTTCAATGGCCACATGTGACTAGTGGCTACTGAATTGGATAAAATGGTTGTACAATATTTTTTAAAGAATAAGAACATTGATTATGAGGGATGAGCAGCCACAAAAGAGACACTACACTGGCGATCTAAACAGCTTCATCCTAGAGACTAGCGCAGACCTTCCAGAATTTGGAACATGGATAGTAAACTAGGCTCTTGATTCCTTAAGATTTCATGAACCAAGGAAATTTAATCACGTTTAATCAACTTATTGATTAATGACTTCAAATTTGTTAAATTTCTACTAAGTACCAATGTGTCATGAGTAATCAGGGGACAAAAAGAAGGATTTTTCTTTTTTTTTTTTTCCAAGACCTGTTAGCAAAGAACACATGAAAAGCAAGATGAGCCACATGAGTGTACTATATAGCTGGGGTTGAACGAAAGCATGCTTTACATGTGGGTCCTTACATCCAGTGTGCTCATCAACTGGGCTTAGCTTAGTTCTGTCTCTCTCAATAATAGTGGTAGACCATGGAGAGAGTGGAGTCTGAACTTTCCTCACAGCAATACGGCAGGAGCTTCCGTAGATTCCGAAGTACATGTGGAGGTCAAGATGGAGAAGGAGTGAGCACTGAGGGTCCTTCCCGTCCATGTAGTATTGAACTTCAATACTGTTCTACCCAAGCGGGAAGGTGGAAAGGCTGCTCTCCGAGGAACAGGCATAAGCATACTATACTCTTAAAGGATCTGAGATGCTAAGTAAAAGCTAGCCCTTTGGACTGGTTTCTTGTGGGATTCATAGACCAGTCTCACTAGAATAAGAAACTATCTGCTATTGACCTTGAGCTGGGACTCAGAAGAAGGGGATCAGGGGTAAGGGGCATAGGAGGACAATGATCTATAGGACTCTTGTTTTGCTGACTAGCTTTTGGTAGAATCGCATACTTCCCTTTCTGCTTAATTCCTACATCCACAGTTAGAAACATTAGTAGAGGAGAAGAAAACGAAGAAGTAATGCTTGCTGAGCATTATGATCATTATAGAGTCTGTATTGGTATTTAAAAACATAAGCAATATAAAAAGTACAAGCAATATCCTGTGTGTTGCCCTAGATAGACAATAAAAGGAATAATGGACCAACATTTTAAAATTATTTTACTACTTTAATAATAAACAATCTAATATTTATTGAGTGCTTGTTCGTGTTCCAGGCCCTGTTCTTAGCCCTCTACATGCTCTATCTCATTTAAAGATACAAAATCTTAGTAGAAAAGTACTATTATTACTGTTATCACATGCACTAGAAAAACAAGGGTTGGAGAAGTTGATTAACTTGTATCAGATCTCAAAACTAAAGCTTAAATATAAGCTCTCTGATTATTGTGCTTTGAAGTTCTATTTGGTTCTAAAAGAGAAGATCAACATTTAGTCACGGGAAATTTCTGCCATTAAATTCAAATTGCAGATAATATAATGAATTGTGCTCAACACACAATCTCCTTTACCTTTTCCACTCAGTGCTGACCTTTACATTTTTCTGTGAACTGTCCATACTGTAGTCTCTGCCATTCTGTGACAAGATCTTCACAGAAAGCACTTCTCAGGCCTCAGATTTTTCCCCAACCCACTCAAAGTCTGGTCTAGAAAAGTCCTTTCTACTCCATCAGGAAGCCAATTAACATGGGAAGATAGACTGAGGATACATCCTGTCTCTCTTCCCTCCCTATAGGCCTTGGTCCTCTTTTCAAGGCATGAGGTTTCAAACGGAGCTAGTACATTCAAGAAGCAGAAATTGGAACAAGTAAAATTTATCTTTTATTCTCTCCCTAAGGAAGAGGTTTCCACAACTTCAGGGACATCATTAAATTGAATGACAATGCAAATTTCTCCTCAGAGTTGTGTAGTCCACAACCCTTTATTTATACATTTCTTTAAAACTTTCACCTGATTTCTTAGAGAGACTCAATTCCCACCTAGGAGCTCTGTTTTCTGTTTATTTATGTGTTTACTGTTTTTTCACCTTTTGAGTTGTTCTATTTTCTGGCTCAGGAAGAAACCCTAAGTTGCTACTTAGATTCTTTGATTTCTGTCTCCTCATCTACAAAGTGTATTTGAATGAGCTCATTTACACATTACACACGTCTTCCATGATGGCCACACTTGGGGTAGACACATTGAGAACTGGAAACCATAGACTGAGAGTCCAGCCTCATCTGGGGTAGAGATGGAACAATGGGAAAGGCTATGCTCTGCAAAATCAGGCAGCACGTTGCCTGGGCCTTTCTTTCCTTCCCACTTTGGCTTTCAAAGCTCTGGTCTCAGTAGACAGAGTAGGAAGAACCAGTGACTTCAGGGTTAGTAGGCCAAAACTAAACATTAAAATGTTTAACATCAAGGTGGGACAACAGAACCACACACTCCTGCTGCCTTCAGCCTCATCATTTTCTTGGGGAGATTTGGGCCATAGGTCTACCCACACAGTGCAAATGCCAACAATAATGTAAACCAAAAAACTGTCTGAGACAAGTCTTAATTTAGAAGTTTATTTTGCCAAGGTTAAGGACATGACCATGACACACACTCAGGAGGTCTTATTGACCCGTGCCCAAGGCGATCAGGCTTCAACTTGGTTTTATACATTTTAGGGAGACATAAGACATCAATCAATACATGTAAGGTGTAAGTACGTTGGTTATTCCATCTGGAAAAGCAGGACTACTGAAAGTGGGGGTTTCCAGGTCATAGGCAGATTCACAGATTTTCTGATTGGCAATTGGTTATTATCTAACAACCTGCAATCAATAGAATGTATTGTCTGGGTTGATAAAAGGGGCTGTAGAGACCAAGGTTTTATCATGCAGATGAAGCCTCCAAGTAGCTGGTTTCAGAGAGGAAGGATTGGAAGTGTTTCATATCAGACTTAAAGAGTTCATTCTATGAGTCTAAGGTTTGTGGTGATGTTACTGGTCATGAGGCATGTCTGATTTACCCTTCTCATCGTGGCCTGAAATAGATTTACAGGCTAACTGTAGAATGCCCTTAGTTGAGATAAGAGATCCATTCAGATGATTTGGAGACTTAGGATTTTATTTTTGGCTTAAAATACTTAATATGCAGAGTATTAAAAGTATGTATTTTAGGTCTTTAGTGATATGCCTATCACCTGCATTGAATAGAAAGATATTGCGATATTGCTTCCCCCATACTTACTGATGCCTGTTCTGTGTTAGGATTTGCTGAGATCTGAGGTAAATACAGCAACATTTTTCTTCATGGTGGATAAGACATAGAGGCACACACAGAGCCAGATCATTATGATACACAGGAGTCAGTGAGTATGATGAGAATAAATGGAACAGGAAATGCAGGAGGGCAGAGGTAGGGTTCCAAGGAAGAGCTGTAAACTTTATCTCTATATCCCAGGCACCAAGCATTGCACTGAGTACATGGCCACTGGTCAAAAAATGCTTGTTGATTTCAGTATGAAACATCAGCATCCTAATAGCACTTTGTTTGGCTCTGTGCAGAGTAGAGGAAGCATTGTTCTTTGGGAAGTACTCTAGAACTGAACGCTGAGATCACAGTATGGCTCTGAGTAACATTTAGAAACCACAGTAAACTAACTTACTGGGATCCACCTTTGATATGTCCTGTCTGGCCTCTCTTAGTCACTATGATCATAGATTTGTGTTATTTGAGGGAAGACAGGCACCGTGATGACTCTGCCCATTAACAAATGGAAAATAGAATCCCTCACTCAATGTGCTCACTTGACAGCTTTTGTAAATAAGTATAGACATACTCGAGGTTAGTCACTTATTTCATGTCATGGACAGAGGGACTCTTCAAGTTATAAGGAAGAGAATTGTCTATTTGTATTGATTCAGAATACCTAAGGTGGCTCACAATCATGATAGTGCAACACATCTTAAATAATAGTTTTAATATTGGAGCTAAAACTGTAGATATTCAGTGTTTTGACTTTGGGTAGAAATCACACAAACTAGATCCTATGCTTCTCAGTTTCTTTTGTTCCCTATTCTGTCCCCATTCTCCAGCAAAACACTGGGTGCAGAGTAACTGCTTAATATATTGCTTGAATAGAAATTTAAAATGTTACAAATAGTTTAATTTTTATAAAAAGGGGTGAGTCAGAGATAATTAGCTATTTTATAACAAATCTATCTTATTTGACAATGTATTAGTCCATCCTCACACTGCTATAAAGAAATACCTGAGACTGGATATTTATTTTTAAAAGAGAGATTTAATTGCAGTCTGTGGAAGCATAGCAGCTTCTGCTTCTGGGGAGGCCTGAGGAAAATTACAATCATGGCAGAAGGTAAAGAGAAAGCAGATACATTTTATATGGCCAGGCAGGAAGAAGAGAGAGCAAGCCGGGAGGTGCTACACACTGTTAAATGACCAGATCTCATGAACTCACTCACTGTTGCAACCAAAGGGGATGGTTCTATATGATTCATGAGAAACAGCCCCCGTGAGCCAATCATTTCCCAGCTGGCCCCATCTCCAACATTGGGGATTGCAATTCAACGAGATTTGGGTGAAGGTGAAGATCCAAACCATGTCACACAACCTCCCTCAAAATGTTAATTCAGTGCAGATAATGACAGGAGTCCTTAAGACTGAAAGATCCAGTACTATAGTAGTTTTGGGGGAATGAGGCATAAGTGTATCTGCAAATGCCAAATTTGGACAGTATTGGAATTGTTGGGGCAATGTATCAGATCAGAAACATTCAAATTTATTCATTCATGTACCTTTCTCTTTTTCTTTTCTTTTAGGTGTGTGCTAGATTTTAGGATAAATGAGTGAGCAACAGCACTATTCTCTTATGAAGTTATATTCAAGTCATAGGGACAGATGATAAATAAGTAATAAAAATTTGAGATTGTGGTAAGTGATAAGTTGGAAACAAAATATGTGAATTGATAGAAAAGTTGCATGGCTCAGGATCTGGTGAAGACAGGTGGGTGAGGAAACCTCTTGGAGAAGGTGGCGTTAGTTGAGACCTAGAGGATAATGATGGGAGCCCGAATACCCTCTAGAAGAACAACTGGGGACTCTGCAAAAATAAGAGCAAAGACTTAAGACAGACAAGCCATTGATGTGTTTGGAAGTATAAAAAGACTAGAAGGGCTAGAGAAAAGGAGAGAAGTATCACTATACTGGTAAAGGCATGTTGAAAACATTGAATATACTGCTCAGCAAAATCAGGAAATGTACTACTAATATGTACAACAGCTTGAGTGATATTATAACGCATGAATGATGACAGACTCAAAATAATAAGTACCTATTCTTCAATTGATGTACAGCTATAGGGCCATCAGAATTAATCTATAGTGAAAAAATCAAATGAAGGTTTCCTTGGTTGAGGTGGAGAGCGGCTGACTAACTACACTGGGGCAGGAGAAATCTTTATGAAACAATTGCAATGTTCTTCATCTTGATTGAGGAGCTGGTGACTGCACAGGTGTTAAAACTCATCAAAATGTGTATAGAAACATTTAAATTTTATTGTTACAAGTTACACAGTTAAGAAAGCTAATTTTAAAAAGAGAAAGTCTCTCATTGATTAATTTGCAAATAGAGAAAAATCGGTCCCTTTAACTCCAAAATTTGGGAAGGATAAAAATGCTCCTCAGAACATCCATTGTTTTTTGTGGGGGGGGCAAGCTATCTTCAGACTTCAACATAATCTGTTAGTTCTGGAAGAGACAAATATGCTCCTTAATCCACTCAAAGCACCTGAATCTAATGTTGGTTTTAGAAACATAAGACCCTGAATTCTATAACCTTTTCATTGGCTTTCTAAGAAAGAGCAGTGAAAGGTTGACAATTCAAGTCCAATGAATTGAAAGGAAGCATGCTTTTAAAAATGGCTTAAAATGTTAATTAAAAAGAAGTTACCATTTAAATATGTTATTAAAGTGTGTAATAGCTTTCCTATCATCTTACAACATACGGTATAGTCTATTCAGAACAGAAGATCTTCCTCATTCTTTCTGAAAACTTCTGCTGCATTCTGAAGTCCATTGTCCTTCAGAATGAGAAGGGGAATAAGAAAATGTTGGGAAAGAGAGAACAATACTTCAGCTCACCTAAGCCCCATTGTGAGTTAGCAGTCAGAAGAAGCTGTGATCCAGCAGAAACTTTACACCTGGCTTCCTGAGCTTGGATGGATCTCATCTATGCTTCTGCCTCTCATCCTCTCAGGTTGCCCATCCCACCTCACTAAGCTTTGGCACTGAATTAATCTTTACCTGTGTTTCCGTTGTTATTTTCATAATTTTTCTCATACTAAAATTAAACATTCTTAATCGAGGATAATTTTTTTAAAAAACACTAAGGAACAAAAAGAAAATGAAAATATTACAAGTCTGACTACTTAGAATAGCTTTGATTATCATTTGGATGCCTTTCTTGAATCTCTTTTTATGTATATGCATTCCATTTAGAATTGGTATCAAGTCTTAAAGACAATTCTTTTTCTTTTTTCTAAGCTTAACATATCTTCATCACTTACTACATCTTTGGATACTTGTTGCAAATATCAGATATTAAAAGGCATCTAATACTCAATTGCACATTGATTCATCTGTTTTCTTACAGGACAATATTTGAATGGCTTTCTGTTGGGTTTTCATAAAAAAATGATTTTGTGCATGACTTTGTACATGCTTTTGCTTCCAAAATTTTGATTCTCATTGGGGAAATTACATATATGTGTGTATGTATGTATGTATATATACATATGTACATATACTCTCAGAGGGGAAATTACATATATATGTGTGTATGCATATATATATAGGTGTATATATAGAGAGAATACTTTTTAACTATTTTATGTACATTTCTAAATTTCTTTTAAACAAAACATACTAACTTGTACTCCTACCAGTAGTATAAATATTATTTTTACCTGGATCATCTGTGAAAGGTGACATCCTTTTTAAAAATATTCACTGACTTTATAGGTAAAAATATTCTTATTGTTTTCTTGTGATGATGAACTTAGGTCAACTAAGTTGTTATGGCATCTCTCAGAGATCACTTAGACTGGATATCCTGAAAATTGTTCATTTTGTTTCTGAAGGGTTATCTGTCTCTTGACCAATTGTTACAGAGCTGACTTAGTTATGATATGTAATAGCCTGAAAAATATTCATTTATGTCCCCTGATCAGTGGGGCAATTTAAGTGGTGGTCATGCACAAAGGACTTTTCCAAAATATCCTTGGAAAAACCTGTTTCTTTTTTGTTTGGTTCTAACTCTGTAGATGATGGGGTTGAGCATGGGTGGTACCAGTAGATAGAGATTAGAAAACAGAATGCTTACCACTTGGGGCACGTGATGACCAAAGCGGTGAGTGAGGAAAGAAAAAAGGGCTGGGATATAAAAAGCCAAGATGACACAGATATGGGAGGCACATGTGCCAAAAGCATTGAGGCGGGCTTCACCTGAGGGCAACTGAAGCACAGCTCTCAAGATCATCACGTATGATATACTGATGACAATCATATCAAAGCCAACCACAGAGAAGGCCACAAAAAGCCCATATTCACGATTTATGCTTGTATCAGCATACACCAACTTCAGCATAGCCATGTGCTCACAGTATGACTGGGGAATGACTTGGTGTTGGCAGAAGGGCATCCTAGACACCATGAAGCAGAAGGGACTCACCCACAGCAGCCCTCTCAGCATCACGATGGCCCCCAGTCTTATCACAACTGATGGGGTCAGGATAGTAGAGTGTTGGAGTGGGAAACAGATAGCCACATAGCGGTCCAGGGCCATAGCCATGAGCACCCCAGACTCCACAGAAGAAAAGGCATGGATGAAGAACACCTGGATGAGGCAGGCATGGTAGTCAATCTCATGAGCATGAAACCAGAATATGGCCAACATCTTAGGTTGGGTG
>CAUYLG010045765.1:0-26200 GCA_963573385.1 Cacajao melanocephalus | reverse complement strand
GGGTTGGAGAGACGTGAGTCCTCCGTGGTCGCCGGCAATAAAGACCCTGCAATTTGGCCTACTTTTGTCTTGGTGTTAACTTTCTACGCTCGGTTCAGTACAACAGATATAATAACTGCAATCCCAGCAATTTTGGAGGCTGGGCTGAGGCTGGCAGATTGCTTGAGCCTAGGAATTCAAGACCAGCCTGGGTAACATGGTGAGGAGACTCCGTCTCTATAAAAAATACAAACAAACTAGTGGGGCGTGGTGGTACACACCTATGCTCCCAGGTACTTGGGAGGCTGAGGTGGGAGATCACTTGAGCCCAGGAGGTTGAGGCTGCACTCCAGCCTAGGTGACAGAGTGAGACCCTCTCTTAAAAAGAAACAATTGAAAAGCTACTGGCCAGAGGCAAGAGGCAAGCTGTGACTTCTGGATGTTTAGCTCCCTACTGACTAAATGATGACATTCTCACAGGACAGCTATTAGGTTTCTTCCCTCCAACTCGGTTACACATTCACTTAAACCTCTACCTAGTTTCATCAGTTACAGACAGAACCCGCTTTGTAGAACAAGGAGATTAAGTCTCCAATTGTCCTTTCTCCCAGTTCTACCTCCTAACAGCTGGATTTTTTACAGTTCCACACATGGCAACATTCCATTCCATTCTGAATCCCAAGTTTTCAAAGCTCTGACTATGGATTAATGCATTCATTTACTCAAATATCTGTTAAATGGCTATTAAGTGCAAGGCACAATTCTAAGCACAGGAATACACCGGTGAACAGACAAAAACCCCTTCCTTGGTACATACATTCTAATGGGGAGAAACACATTAAAAATAAACACAATAGTCCAGGCACGGTGGCTCACGCTTGTAATCCTAGCACTTTGGGAGGCCAAGGTGGATGGATTGCCTGAGCTCAGGAGTTTGAGACCAGCTGGCGAAACCCGGTCTCTACTAAAAATACAAAAAATTAGCTGGGCGTGGTGGCACGAGCCTGTAATCCCATCCCAACTACTAGGGAGGCTGAGGCACAAAAATCGCTTGAACCTGGGAGGTGGAGATTGCAGTCAGCCGACATCGCACCACTGCACTCCAGCCTGGGTGACAAGAGGGAAACTCTATATTTTAAAAAAAAAGAGAGAGGGAAAAAAACAACAACAACAAAAAAAGGCCGGACACGGTGGCTCATCTGAGGTCAGGAGTTTGAGACCAGCATGGCCAACATGGTGAAACCTCATCTCCACTAAAAGTACAAAAATTAGGGGGACATGGTGGCGCATGCCTGTAATCCCAGCTACTCAGGAGGCTGATGCAGGAGAACCACTTGAATCCGGGAGGCAGAAGTTGTAGTGTGTTGAGATCACGCCACTGCACTCCAGCCTGGGCAACAATAGCGAGACTCTGTCTAAAAAAAACAAAACCTAACAAACAAAAAAAACCAGGACAGTGGGCAAGATTGTGGTGTGAATCCTAGCTGTGTCTCGAAGTTAAGCTCTCTGGGCTTCAAAATCTTTCTGCATTGTGATGATTAAATGAAACCACAGACATAAAGCACAGTACCTGGCACCTATCACATGTTCTGTAAACAGTTATTCAATTCTGTACCACAATCCCATAGTCAATCAAACTTTTCCCAAATTATGACCAACACCTCGAATCCACAAACACTGACTGAAGTCCTCTTCCATGTATAATTCTGGAGGAGTCAGTATAATATACCTGACTGAAACCTACACAGACCCTGTAGTCTCAACAGGGAGAAAGGTACTATTAATTGTGAAAAGTCAAATATCACCCTCCCCCACTTTGAAAGTGTCTTTTTTTTGGAGACAGGCTCTCCCTCGGTTGTCCAGGCTGGAGTGCAGTAGTGCCATCAGAGCTCACTGCAGCCTCCAACTCCTGGGTTGAAGAGAGTTCAACCATCAGCCTCCCAAGTAGCTGGGACTATAGGGGTGTCCCCACCATGCCCATCAAGTTTATTTTGTAGAGATAGGGTCTCACCATGCTGCCCATGCTGGTCTCGAACACTGGGGCTCAAGCGTCCATCCTGTCCTCCCAAAGTGCTGGGATTATGGGTGTGAACCCACTGTGCCTGGCCTGAAAATGTCTTTAAAAAAAAACATGCTGAAGATTTTCTTTCAAAAGCCACAAAGGGTTTTCCAGTCAGGACAGGGACACGAGAAGATGAAACATTAGGAAGACGAGAATGTAATTCTGAAAAATGGACTAGAAATAAAACCCAGACTTTTTTTTTTTAGCGTACTTCAATATACGTACTTATTACAAACCAAAAAGAAAAAAGGAGAAAATTAACCTCTAAAAAAAAAGAAAGAAAACCTTAAGAAGAAACAAAGTATGTACCTGGTTCTTCAAGACTTACTAGGAGCCTAAAGGAATTAAGACAGTGTAGTACTGGCATTAGGACAGACACAGATTTATAGAGGAAAATGCACATTCCCAAAATAGATGCATACATATGTATGATCAATTGATTTTCAAAAAAGCCGCAAAGGCAATTCAAGGGAGAAAGAACAGTCTTTTTTCACAAATGGTGCAGAAACAACTAGATGTCAATATCAGAAGAAAAAAAAAACAAAGTGCGGGTCAGTAGCTCATGCCTGTAATCCCAACTCTCTGGAGCCAAGGTGCGAAGATTGCTTGAGGTCAGGAGTTTGAGACAAGCCTGAGTAACACAGTGAGACCAGTCTCTACAAAAAAATTTTAAAATAAAAATAGAAGAGACAGAGAGAGAGAGAGACTTGGTTTATATCCTATAAAAACGTATAGGATCCAAAATAGATCATATTGCTTGAGCCCAGGATTCAAGACTTGCCTGGGTGACATAGCGAAATCTCATCTCTACAGAAAATCAAAAAATGAGCCAGGTGTGGTGGTGTGCCCCTGTGGTTCCAGCTACCGGGGAGGCTGAGGTGGGAGGATCATTTGAGCCTGGGAGGTCGAAGCTGCAGCAAGCTGTGATTGTGTCACTGCACTCCAGCCTGGGTGATGGAAAAAGACTCCGTCTTCAAAAACAGAAAAATCATAGGCCTAAATGTAACAACTATGAAACTGCTAAAAGAAGCACTGGAAAAAAATCCTTGCAACCTTGAGTTGAGTGAAGATTCTTAGGTATAAAATCCCAAGTACAATCCATAAAAGAAAAATATAACATCTTGGACTTCATCAAAATTAAAAACTGTACTAAGAGCCTTGTTAAGGGAATGAAAAGACAGGCCATAGACTGTGAGAAAATATGTGCAAAGGACCCATATCCAGACAATGTTTAACTCTCATAACTCAACAAGAAACAATCCAATTAAGAAAGTGAGCAAAAATCTGAACGCTTTAGTAAAGAAAATATTCAAATGGCAAAGCACATTAAAGATGCTTTTAACATCATTAACCATTAGGGAAATGTAAATTAAAAAATTACAATGAGATACTACACACTAATTAAAATGGCTAAAATAAAAAATACTGGCCATCCCAGCGCTTGCTAGGATGCACTCACCCATTGCCTGTGGGAATGCAAAACGGTGCAGTCAATTTGGCAAGTTCAGTAGCTGCTTAAAAGCTTAACCTACACATATGGACCCAGCAATCTCATTCCTAGATATTTATTGAAGACAAATGAAAATTTATGGTCAACACAAAAACCCGGATTTGTATGTTTATACTGGCTTTACTCATAATTGCCCTGAAGTAAAAACAAACCAAATGTCCCTTTAAAGTGAATAAAGAAATTATGTTAAATCCACCCAAAGGGATACAGGCATCCCTTGATGGACAAGGAGGACTGGTTCCAGAATGCCAAATATACCAAAATCAAGAGCATGATGAAGTCCTGCTTTTCACTCTGCAGAACCTGCATATAGGAAAAGTTGGCCCTCCCTACATGCAGGCTCTGCGTCCATTTGCATTTGGTTGGGGGGACAAAAGTCCTGCCTACAAGTGGATCCATGCAGTTCAAACTGTGTTGTTCAAGGATCAACTGTCCTACTCAACAATACAAAGGAATTAAATGCTGGTGTGTGTGTATATATATATATATATATATATATATATATATATATATGAATAAATCTCAAATGTGTGTGCTAAGCAGCCAGATGCAAAAAGCTGCATAATATGGTTCCATTTATTAGGCATTCTGATAAAGACAAAACCATAGGACAGAAAACACAAAGGGGTAAGGGGCTAACTAGAAACATGAACACGGTACTTTTGGGATCGATGAATTGTTCTACATCCTGATTGTGGATGTAGATGACTGTAGATTTGTCAAATCCTGAAACCTGCTGAATGCTACAACAAAAAGAAGAAATTTTCTCAGTTTTTATTTTTCCTTTCTTTTTACAGGTGTTGGACCCTCAAGTTTTTTCTTTTTTTTTTTTTAATATTTACCATTACTTAACACATAAAAATTAACTAGATAAGAGACCTAAACATAAAAGCTAAAATTAGAAAACTTCTAGAAGAAAACAGGAAAAAACTTTATCTGAAGTTCAACAGAGCTTAAAGATAAAAACAAAAAAACCCACCAACTTTATGATCTTCAGGTAGACAGATTCCTGACATGATGTAAAATAAAACAAAAACAACAACAAAATCATTAAAACCAAGTTTCATCAAAGTTACAAACTTCTTCTGTTCTCTGAAGCACAAGAAAACAAAAAAAAAGTCACACCAGGAGAAAATATTCATTATATATACCTGAAAAAGGACTTTTATTCAGAATATATAATTTAAGAAGAAGAATCTGATAATCTAGGCAAAAGACCTGAACAGACACTTCACAAACCAAGATATCCAAATTACCAGTAGGTATATGAAAAGATGTCCAACATTCTTAGTCAGTGGGAAAATTCAAATAAAACCACAACCTACCATCTAAGAATCTTGGCTAGAAAGTTAGAAAGGCCACCAATATCAAGCATCAGGGAGGATGAGCAGGCAGCAACCAAAGCTCTCATCTGCTGCTAGTGGAAGCATAAAATGGTCAAAATGTTTTGGAAAAAGTTTGGTCTCTCCTAAAGTATACACTTAACACATATGTGACTCACCATCTCACTCCTAGGTATTTACCAACGAGAAATGTGTCCACAAAGACATTTACAAATGCTCATAATAGCTTTATTCTTAATAAATACTGGGATAACCGAAATATCCACTAACAGGTGATCAAATAAACAAATGAAGGTATATCCATTCAACAGAATCCTACTCTGCAATAAAAAGAAACCATACACGCAACACTATGGATGAAATCTCAAAATATGCTAACTGACATACAAAAATGAGTATATATTGTATGATTCAATTTACGTGAAATTTTAGGGTAAGAAAAACTAACCCAGAATGATGGAGAGCAGATCAGTGCTTCCCAGAGAGCCAGGGTAGGGTGTGAGGGACATGAGGGAACTTTCTGGGATGATGGAATGTTTCCTGTTTTGATAAAGGCAGAGGTTACACAGGTGAATAAATCTGTCAAAACTCACCCAACTCTACCCTTAAAAAAGATACTTTGTTACAGGTAAATTACACCTCAATAAACCTGATTTAGGAAAAGTATTTCCTTTTTTTTTTTTTTTTTTTTTTTGAGACAGAGTCTTGCTCCGTCACCAGGCTGGAGTGCAGTTTCGCAATCTCGGCTCACTGCAACCTCTGCCTCCCAGGTTCAAGCAATTCTCCTGCCTCAGTCCCCGAGTAGCTGGGATTACAGGTGCCTACCACTATGCTCAGCTAACTTTGTATTTTTAGTAGAGGTGGGGTTTCACCATGTTGACCAGGCTGGTCTAGAACTCCTGACCTCGTGATTCGCCTGCCTTGGCCTCCCAAAGTGCTAGGATTACAGGTGTGACCACTGCGCCTGGCCCAGTAAGGTGTAATTTAAAAGTGTCAGTTCATATGTTTATCTTTGCTTTAGCATGAGATTAACCTGTTTTTGACAAGTGCCAGCCTCAGTTCCCTTACACAGTTGAGATGTAGGTTGTTTCAGCCTATTGCTCTACCTGTAAAGCTTATAATGTGAGATTATAGGCAGGCTTTACTTAGACAGCTTGCAAGTGTATTGAGCCGTAAAGATAATACAGCATTGGGTGACTTTCACAGAGCCAGTGATGGAGATCTTCAGATACAAGAAGCTTTTGTTTAGAGCGTGATGATTGGGAAGATGATTGTAAATCTCTGGACTGTCAGAAAGAAAACTGAGATTTAGCTAGGTTATTGTACTTGGGTTCCTGGGAATATTTTACTGCCATGGCTCTTTTCTTCTCAATAAATTCTTTTCAGGCTGGATCTTTATTGAGAGCTGTGATGTGTGGATCCTTTCCTCTGTGTATAGCATGAGCTGTTGCTCCATGGATGGCAGCATAATGATCCTTTTGCAGTGGTGACAGTTTGAAGAAATGTTTTCCAAATGTGTTGCTACTGGCAGACATAGATGAATTTCCAACCAGAGTTATGGATCACCAGGAAAATGGGCTCTGACGATGCCCTGGAGCCAGGGAGTGAAATAGACCTTCCCCTGGATGAGGGTGCATGGGGCAGGTGTGCAGAGCCGCACAGAGAGGGCCAGCATGAGAATGTCCTTCTATTTATGCATATGCTTCCTCCTTTTCAATTGGAAACCACGTATTGCATATTTATTGCCCTCAATACAGAGATTTCTCATTGGGAATATTTTCAGCTCTTTTAGAAGCAACATTAAGTATTTGAAGCCACTAAGGAGGAATTTATTTACTGGCGTAAGTGGGACTTCAGACATCTGAAAGAGCCTTTAGAAGGTCTTATGTTAGCCTTCACTTATATCGTTTTATGAGTTAAAAATAACATTTAAAATTATTATAAACTATTATAGATGCCATTGTTAGCTGATTTGGGTCACTGAAAGACATATTTAGATAAAATTAATTTTTTGAAGTGTCAGTGTTCCCATCCGGAATGACTGAATAAATATGTAAAAAAGCTAAATACAATTTGGTGTTGTCTTTTCCACAAAAGTAACTCAGCCGACTTGCACATCTCGGCCATTTTTTGACTATTCAGGTTCTTGAGTCTTGCACTGACTCAAGTCACATGCACATAGGAACCCACGAGCAGCTTTAATCTTTATGGGAAAAAGAATTCTATGCAACTGTGTCCACTGTTAGAGCTTGCCAGTCAGGCTGGCCTAGCTCTTGCGAACACCTATTGAAAGACAATTATTGATGAGTGTGATATAGTATGTTGGATGTATAAGATGTGCTAAATACTTCATAGACATGATTTTTTTCCCAATGCCAGTTTTGTGTAGCATGTGTTATAAACTGACACTCAGAAAAGTGAGTAACTTACCCAAAGTCACACAAATAGTAAATGGGAGAGTTGGCTTCAATTCCAGCACCATCTGATCCTCAAACTCTGACACTTTCCATTGCACCATGGTAACAAAGATTTTCAGGATAGTTATCCACAGAGCTAGTCACCAGGAAGTGCCATCGGACACCTATACTTTTAAAGGGATGGGGTGGGTGATCCAGGGAAGCTGCACAGTAGGAAGATCTGGGCAATGGTAAGAAATTCACTTGAAGAGCAACTCTTCTCTCCAAATACACTGCTCATGCATAACCTGCTCTTTGGAGCCTTGCATTCCAATGTATCATGTTCTACAGTTAACCTCCTTTGTGCTTGCTGTGCACCTGCCCATATGTCTGTAGTCACACTTGTCGTACTTTATCGTACCTGGCACAGAACTTGCCCTAAAGTAAGATCTTAATGAGTGCTTAATGAACTGATAAGGTAAATGCATCCAGATAAAGCTCAGAGATTGGGAAGCCAGAGGGAGGAAACTGAGCAGGTAAAGTAGGAGGTTGGGGACAAGCAAATAGGACTTGAATAGGAGCCGCATTTCTATGTTTGCCTTAGAGTGGGTGAGCCAGCCAGCACCAGAAATATACATGGATCTTGATGATAAAACACAGCCTTTCTAACCATTACATTTTCAGCTTTAGAGAGGTTGATTTCCACAGTGAGTTGTTGGATTTTTTTTTATGTGCATTCTTGTGTGTGTGTGTGTGTGTGTGTGTGTGTGTGTGTGTGTGTGTGTACATTTACATACCTCTTGCCCAGGATGAAAACAAGGAAAAACTTTGAAGGAAGACTTCAGAGGAGAGTGGAAATAGGGTGATCAACTCTCTGAACACTCAAAGTTCCCCACTTTGGTCACTAAGCCAGGGATAGGCAAACAATAACCCATGGGCCAAATTCCTCTTTTGGACTGTTTTTGCATGATTCTACATACAAAAACAGAGCTAAGAATGACTTTTAAATGTTTTAGTGGCTAAAAAATCAGAAGAAGAATAATTTGTGGCATGTGAAAATGATAAATTCAAAT
Source organism: Cacajao melanocephalus (assembly GCA_963573385.1). NCBI lineage: Eukaryota > Metazoa > Chordata > Mammalia > Primates > Pitheciidae > Cacajao > Cacajao melanocephalus. Next base: position 17,837 of record CAUYLG010045765.1, on the reverse strand, counting down.
GTCAGTGTCCATAAATAACGTTTTATTAGAACCCAGCCATGCTCAGTCACTTGCATATTGCGTATGGCTGTTTTCGCATTACAAGGGCAGAGTTGAGTGGTTGCCACTGAGACTGTATGGCCCACTAAGCCTAAAGTATTTATGATCTGGCTTTTACAGAAAACGCTTGCCAACCCTAAACCATGGTAGCATCATCCCCTTTTAAGGCTGGTGGGAAAACAGAATAACATTGTTTCCACTGTTTCAGGAGCCTTCCAGCAGAATATATTGATTGTATTTATAGATTCCTATTGATTTTTGTTGTTACTTTAATCCATGTTTGTGGGAAGGGCCTGGAATTACTGTTATATTTTGTGAATGTACATTCTAAATAGCATCTGGAAAATCTCTCATGATTGATTTTGGTGAAGAAGCTTTAATTTCTAAATTGCTTTTGAACTTTTCCATCTGAAAGTGTGAGCTGAAGGGGAAGCAAGGAATAGGTAAATAGCAGCCTTTGGCCCCACACTACTTCATGAGCCACTCTGGGGATTAATGAGATAATGTATAGGCAGCATTTTGTGCTTGTCAAGGAAAGGCATTACATAAATATAAGACATTATTATTAGTAACACACAGAGGGCCTTCAGGAAACAGTTTTCATTTCTGACTCACAGAACAATAGGTTTCTACTAAAATAGTTAAGATCTGATGATTAAATGTATGCTTGTAATGGGGTCAAAGTAGCAAGGTTTAGCAGCAAGGTAATCTTGGAGTAATGAGAAAGACGATTGTAATTTCAAGATATACAAATCTATCTAGATTAAAAAAGAAAGGCAATAATTTTTGGCTCTCCTGAAACAATGTAAGATTTGACGCTGCAAGAATAACTGTGATCATTGGTCAGAAATCACTTTGGGATCCACCTCTTTCAAAGCGTTGGCATTACATCACCTGACCAACACCTAGACTCTCCAGGAATTAGGGGATGTGAATGTGTGATGCAGAAATGCTCCTGGACTTTGCCCTCTGACCTGCTAGATCTTCTTCCCAGAGATGTTCCTGGGTTCTAGTGGGTAGTTCTCATTAGAGCAGAGGCTGGGACAAGAACTGTAGTGCAGGCAGTTTATTTGTGAGGTACTCCTCAGAAGCAACAGGGAGAGAGCAGGAAACATAGACAGCCAAGAGGAAAAGTCAGCCAAGGATGTATTATTGGGATGGGTAACCTGCAGGCAACTGAGCTCCATCTGCTGGGGACCCTCTGGGGCACTGTGTGGAATAAGCCTCAGACTGTCATTCTGAAGAAGGCTGGAATTAGTAAACTCATTACATCATAAAAAGAGTCATTACCAGGTTTTGAGGTCACATGTGCTAGATCATTTGCCTAAGATGTTTTGTTTAATTCTGAAAACAATTCAGAAAGGTATCTTTCGTCACATTGTACAGACAGGAAACTGAGGAATTTAGTATTTTAGTATAAATGATATAAAGTCACTTAGCTAGTAAGTGTTAGGATGCGGATCCAGGTCTGTGTAACAGCAAACCTCATGCTGTTTCCTTGATGCTGTGTAAGAATATAACTGCCCAATGGGTTCATCTTGTCTGCTGCCCAGGTAGAGCCAATTTATCAAGACAGGGGAATTGCAACAGAGAAATAGTTTAATACAGGTACAGCCAGCTAAATGGGAGACCAGAGTTTTATTATTAACTCACGTCAGCCTCCCTGAAAATTCAGAAGCTAGAGTTCTTAAAAGATAGTTTGGTAGGCAGGGGTCTAGGGAATGGAGAATGTTGATTGGTTGGGTCAAGGATAAAGTCATAGGTATAGGGAGTCAAAGCTGTCCCCTTGCACTGAATCAGCTCCTGGGTGGGAGCTACAAGACCAGATGAACAAGTTTACTTGTCTGGGTGGTGCCCAGAACAATCAGAAGGCAAGGTCTGAAAAAATACCTCAAGCACCAGTCTTAGGTTTTACAATACTAATGTTATCTCTAGGAGTAATTGGGGAGGGTAGGAATCTTGTGGCCTCTGAATGGCTAATTTGTTGGTTTTATATGGGCAGTCTTCTCCTCAAGCAAGAAGGGAGTTTGTTTTGGTGACTGTTACCACCTTTGTTTAAAAGTTAAACTACAGACTAAATTCCTGCCAAAGGTAGTTTAGCCTATGTTCAGGAATGAACCAAGAGCAGCTTGGTTAAAGGCAAGATAGAGTCAGTGAGATCAGCTGTCTTTCAGTGTCATAATTTTCCCAGTGTAATAATCTTTGCAATGGCAGTTTCAAGAATGTAGCCTCTTTCTCAGGCAGTGGATTTTAAGTTTTAAATGGTTTCTGATTTGTAATGTTGGGAGGATGAGTGTGTGGTGGGAGTTGCTGTTGCAGTAGCAGATAATCCCCCAAATCTCAGTAGTTGAACCACACCTTACTTGTCTCACAACATGTGCATGTGGGTGACGAGGTGGCTATGTGTTGGTGCGATCCTCTCCTGGGGATCTAGGCTGATGGAGCAGCCACTGTCTGGCAGTGCTGGGTCTAGGCTGAGACAGACGAAGTATCTGTGCCATTCATTCTCAGGGTGGTGCAAGTGCTGACATTGAATTCACATGACCTTGGGAGTGAATGCCTCCTTCCCCTTTGTACCACAGATGCCTGACTTAACTTACCCTAGTTCAATCCTTGCCATTGGGACTGCATATGGCAGAGGGAAGAGGGCCTGGTAAATCAGCCTCTTAAAGCTTTCACCCAGAGTGACATGCTTTTTCTGTTCACATTTGATTGGGAAAGCAGGAAGGATGCTGGATTTTGGTGAGCAGTAGTAGAGTCTCCCAGAGTAGGTTTCATTTAATTCAGTTTTACAAGCCTCCTTTTTTCTTGTTAATAGGTTCACAAGTTTAAGCTATTAAGCAGATCATCATGGCTTGGAATATATTTAATTTAAATGTTGACTTTCCTATGTGGTCTCATGAAAATTCAGAATAACTGAGTGCTGTAGCTGAAGCTTCCTATATCTGAGTATTAAAAGTAGAGTCGCAAGGAGGGGTCTCTGTAAAAATTTCCATGCCACAATCACCCATCCAAAAGTAATCTTGAGATTTAGCCATTTTCTAGATGGACCGAGAGACAGAGGAAACAGGCAATTGTTATCCAAAGATTTAATCTTGAATGTGTAATAAGAGCCATTGACTATAGGCAAAGTTTGATAAAATTACAGTGTGGTGAGGGTGGGGGGACTTGTTTACTACTAGTTGCCTTCTTTAGCATGTGATCTAGCAAATTCTTTTGTTGTGGACTGCATTTTCTCTGTGAGCTGAAAACACAATCAGAGTAAATGTGAAAGAGATATTAACTGTTAACATACACACACACACACACACACACACACACAATCATGCACGCACTTCAAAGAGGCACTGTGAGAAGAAAAAATGGCTTTGTTCAAATAATTGCAAAGCTGGCAGTAGAAGTTAGATTTTCATGTCCACTTAACCCTCTACATAAGTCCAAAGAACGCAGATCATCTACCAAAATTCTACTCTTGTCTTGGGGAACAAGTTCTAACAGTGGAGAATGCTGCGTTATGGTCAGAACAAGATTTAGGTGTTAAGAGAAAGGGAATCATATCATGGTGAAAATCTGTTGCATCTTTGTATTTTTGTCCACTCTAGCAAGAACACATTGTGTAAATAGGCAGGCCATTTAACTTTGCTGAACACCAGTAGAATGAAACCAGGAGAAGGTCGTTTTAACCCTGCTTTCTTCAAGGGTAAGATGAAACTGGGTAAGATTCTTGTTCTAAATTTGGCAAAGTAAATAAAGTAAGAGATTGTTGTCAGCTCAGAGAGATAGCAGGATGTAGAAATTTCTTTTTTAAACTGGAAGAGACTTTAGAAATTCATACTTTGAGAGAAGGAGTCAGTTGAGAGAGATAATGAGGATGCAGGAGAAAGAGAATTTCTGCCATTAAAAGGTTGTGAAAGAGGTAGGAGCAAGTGGTAAGAAGAGGATGGAAGACTCCATCCAGTTTGGGGATGCTTTTCCCTCTAAGACAAACTGGAATGAAGATATGATGGGTGGAGATCCTGTGATTTTTTTAAGGTAGTGAAGAGGACAGGGTAGCATCAAGAAGATGAAAAGCCTCTTTCCAGCTTGGTCATCTTCCTAGAATGTGCAGGCAGGGAGGGGACATGGATGTACTGAAGGGTAGAGAAGAAGTTTGGAACAAATGTGAGAGGAATAGAAACATTTTGGAGTCCAGGAAGAATTCAAAGATAAACAGCAGAAATTGTAGCAGACCCAGTTGGCATGGTGTATTTTTCATTATATGACACACCAGGACCAGGGATGAGGACATCTAAATGTAAGAGAAGGTCATCTTGGAATGATTGCCCTTGGCAACTTGGCTTAGGAGAAAAACAGAAGAGTTTGAAGTTTCCTGCAGTCTTTTGTGAGAGCAGAGAAGGTTCTGTGGGCAAAAGAATGTGGGAAAGATGGAAAGGAAGTTTTGGACACTCAGGAAACACTGAAGGTGAAACAATGCTCAATAAAGATGAGACCCCAAAGGTACTAAGACCTGTGAGTGATCGAGTTGGAGCAGGAATTGCATTATCTTTCTGAGAAGATGGAGGAAGAGGGGAGCAGAGAGCTAGACAGTGAGTTTATTAGGATAGGGCCAAAGGTCCTCTTTATTTTGGTATCCCAGACCTTACAATGTTGTCAGGCACACGGTGGATGCTTAATAAATCCCTGTTGAAATAAATTAAGCTGAATGTTACCCAGGCGGATGGCAGAAGATGAAAACAGAAAGCAAATTCTGAAATTACTGGGCTGTAGACAAGGTTGGCACGTGCAGGTCTTGTGTAATGCAGAGGAGGTGACCTAGTTTATCTTGCCAAGCACCCCATCAAGGGCTTTCCCTTCCTTTCTCCATGACTGACTTCACAAATAAGAGGTAGTTTCCCTAACTGTTGTTAGCTGTGCCTCCCACTTCTATAGGATGAGTCTCTGCTTATCATCCTAGTACAAAATTATATTCTCTTGCTTGCCAGTATGAATGCATTTTATGGGAATGGCTTTGACTACATTCTTGATAAAAGAGTCATTCCTAGGGATTCAGTAAATATAATATCGAGAAAATGAAACAGAAATGAGAACCTAGCTAATTTTTATTAGAGATGGGGTAGTTCATTTGTGAACTGCTGAGTTTTGAAAGATATCCAGGAAAGAAAAAATTAATAAATCATGCAGCCAGCACCGCTAAATGTAGGCTTTTTTTTTCATTTATTTTGCCAAGTGTGGATGGTTGTTAATTACATATTTATGATAATACTTTGTAGCTTACTTATGAATGTCCTGAAGCATGTTTTCTAAATGTAATAAAGTCTGGACTGCATGGGGCCCTCTGGCTCCATTAGACTGCCATTAAATTTTATCTGAGAAGTGGTTTAAGTTTGCTATGGAGTTTGCGGATTAATTATATTGAGGAAGATTAAGCCGGGTTCTAATGATAAAACTAAAATACTAGAGAGACAATCTTAATGTTTAAAAGGTTCTATAAACCTTTTTGATGATGCATTTGATCATGAAAAAGAACGATTAGGGGTTGAGTTCTAAGTGCCTTTGGACTGTAAACATCAGGGCAGCCCTTATATTTCCAGCCTAGGAATCAGTTGTCCTATGTTTAACTTGTAACCTACGTTGTCAATGTCTTTCTTATTCTCCTATTTCCAGACTAGAGAATTGGTATGTTGTTGTATTCAAACTGCTGTTTATTAAGACAGAACTCAAGTTTAACCATTACCTAGCATTAATATTGGGTCAGATCAAATGAGCTGCTTATGGCTTTAGGGTATAGATCATCAGATGTTAAGCAGGTGGAATAGGGAGAAAAGCTGGCTTGTTGATGACCATGGCTAAAAATAGTGGATTTGGAAATATCAGCATAAGGAATGCATTTTCCAACTTGGAAATTCTGGAGTTATTCACATATTAGAAAAGAAAATGCGTGCAGTATTTTGGTTAGTGTGCTTTTGTTTTTGGTTGCCCAGGCAAACAAAATTTGAGTTGTAATAACTTGCAGATAAAAGTTGCCATTGCTTAGGAATTGTTGAGACTTCAGGGGAAAAGAGGACCTCAGTAATTTTTGTTTTAATTTCGTCTGAAGACATAGGGAGCAAATTACGTCTCTGTAATGTTCATTTCCTAGAAGTAGTTATTTCCCCAAGGCTTACTTTCCCCTTGTACTTTTGAACTTGAAGCCTTTAAAGCCTTTAGCCCAGCACTTAGAAATTTGTCATTGCAATTCTTTGGCTATCATTTCTTGCCTGTGAACCCAGCTTTCCTCTCATTGGGAATTCAATGTTCTTGCTAGGTTGTTTATCCATAGAGAGCAGTACTGAGTGAAGCTGTCAGCTCATTAGCAGTGGGGTGTGTGATTTAGACTTGATAGGTGTACCGTGAAATTCAGGAGGGCTGAATTAGGAGCCCTCACCAGGCAGCTTTTGCTGTCTTTATTTTCCCCACCAGAACAGTTTGGGTTTGGATAATACTTTGTTTGTGGTTAAAATTCTGTCCAGCCTCTTTTAGTTGTTGTTGTTGTTACTGTGGTAAGAACACTTAACATGAGATCTACCCTCTCATTTTTCGAAAGGAAGTATGAAGGAGACAAAAAAAAAAAGATACCTGAATGGTTCAATTTGAGACTTTTAAGACTGATTTTAGCTTAACAAGAAACTCCAGGACCTAGGCCAAGGCAAGATGCTTGCAGACATCCACTACCTGAATGCAGCGAACAGGGTCCAACTTCTGCAGTGAGTGATCAGCTCCTTTATGTTCACCAGTACTTCTTGGTTCTTTTATTTCTTTGTTCCTGCCTCTACCTAAATCTGTTCCTTTCCTTTTCTGCCCCTGACTCTCAGCCCTAGAATCTTTGTCCTTTTCCAGACATAATGTGTACACATGTGCCTGTGTGTATGTTGTTTTGCTTTTGTTTTCTCTCCATAGCATTCCCGCAGACCCACAGTTTTGTAGTTTCCACGTGGCTACCTCCTTTTGGTTGTACTGGTCTCTTATGAGGGCATGACAAGCTTGTTCTGCACCAGTACTAATTTGTACTAGTCATCTACTATGTGCCAAGCATTGTATCAAATGCTGCATACATATAACATTTAATTTGTGGTAGGACAAAGTAATAACAACAACAACAACAACATATATAGCCCTTACTACATAATTACTAGCCCTTACGGACACTGTGCTACACATCTTCTATAAACTTATTTTACATTCACAGCAATCCTATGAGGGTTGCATCATTCAGGGTCTCTCCAGGAGACGTAAACTGTACCTTTTTTAAGTTTTAATGTGGTGTGATTTATAGACTCAAAAAATTCGTTCATTAAAATTTTATAATTCAATGAGTTTTAGTAAATTTATAGAGCTGTAATACAATCACCATAATCAAGTTTTAGAACATTTCCATCAACCACCCAAAGTTCTCTTGAGCCTGAAAGCAGTCAGTAGTTGCATGAGGCCAAGTTCTACCTCTAGCCTCATGCAACCACTGATCTGCTTTATGTCTCTATAAATTTACCTTTTCTGGATATTTTATATAAATGAAATCCTATAATATGTGGTCTTTTGCACTTGGCATCTTTTACTAATATAATACTTTTGAGATATCATACATGTTGATTTGAACATATCCAAAGTTTGTTTCTTGGCCGGGTGTGGTGGCTCACCCCTGTAATCCCAGCACTTTGGGAAGCAAAGGTGGGTGGATCACAAGGTCAGGAGTTTGAGACCAGCCTGGCAAACATGGTGAAATCTCATCTCTACTAAAAACACAAAAATTAGCCAGGTGTGGTGGCAGGTGCCTGTCATCCCAGCTACTCGGGAGGCTGAGGCAGGGGAATCACTTGAATCCAGGAGGCAGAGGTTGCAGTGAGCCAAGATTGTGTCATTATACTCCAGCCTGAGTGACAAGAGCAAGACTCTGTCTCAAAACAAAACAAAAACAAAACAAAAAACAAAGTTTGTTTCTTTTCATTACTGAATATAATTTTTATTGTAAAAACATACCATATTTTGTTTATGATTCTCCCAGTTGATGACTATATGAATTCTTCCAGTTTTGACTATTATCAATAACATGTGGACAGATGTTTTTATTTCTTTCTAAAACTGGAATTACTGGGTTGTATAGTACATTTATATTTAACTTTAAAAGAAACTCTCAAACTATTTTCTGGAGTGGGTGAAATCCCATCTCTACTAAAAATACAAAAATTATCCAGGTGTGGTGGCAGGCACCTGTAATATACAATTTTACATTCTCATGAGCAATGTTAGAGAGTTTGTTTCTCCATATCCTTGCCCACACTTGGTATTATCTGTTCTTTTGATTATAGCCATATTGCAGGTTTGCAGTGGTATCTCACTGTGGTGTAAATTTGCATTTCCTAAATGAATAATGATGTTGAGCACCTCTTCATGTGCTTATTAGCCATTCAGATCTTCGTTGGTAAATTTCTATTCAAGTCTTTGCTTGTTTGGCTTATTCTTGAATTATAAGAGTTTTTTTTTTTAATATTCTGGATATAACTTGTCTATGAAAGATGTAATTTGCAAATGTTTTCTCCCAAGTTATAGCTGGTCTTTTCACACATCAGTTACTTTAACAGAAAGAATTTGATATAAAGAAGTATTAACCGTGTTAACATACATGTTAACCATGTACTGAAGAATTAAAAAGCCAAGAAAAGAACACAAATGTTTCACAGAGGTAACCATTGCAGGAAGCAGATAGAACCTCTAAGGATGGAGGAACAAAGGGAAGAGGTTGAAATGATAAAATTTAGAAGCTTGGAGAAGGAACTAAAACTTGGTCCCTTGAGGAGAGGCTGCTGCCAGCTGGTGCCGGTGTCTCTGAGGAGGTGCAAAGAGCCTGGTTCTGGGAGTGTGGGAAATACTGCAGACTGGAATGAACTGCTGCTGGTGGAACTTGCTGCACCTATGGGATAAGGAAGAGGGGCTTGGGAGACTGACGGGAAGATCAAGAGTCCTTTTCTCCTATTTCAGTCTTCTAGGCTCCCTCTAGCGCCATCAACCTCCCCTTTCCACACCACTGGCAGAACCAAAAAGGGAGCTGGGTGGCAAAGCAGAAATGTGACTTCCAGACTCCCAGCCCCAGCATCAAAAAATGGAGTACCAGAGGGGTGGGTTTGAAGCTAAGAAACAATAGTTTAATAACATGCACAGGTAGGTGCTACTATTATCCCCATTTTAAAGATGAGGACACTGAGGCAGAGAAAAGTTATTTGTCTTTCTTAAGACAGTAAAGCTAATAAGTAACAGAGTTGAGATCTGAATTTGCACATATGGCTCTGGAGCCCATTTTCTTAAACTGCGACACTGTTCCACCTCAGTCTCCAACGTATATTGTAATAAATGTATGGTTTGCAAACAAAGCCCTTCCTGTTGTGGACACTTGGGTCTCCTGTGGTCCTGTGGTCCAGTTTCTTGATAAAAAGCTACAACTGTTTTTCTGAATTTTTGAAAGCATAGACTCTACTTAGAGAGTTTCTTTCGAAGAAAACAACCCAGCTGGTTTATTTTACTTTTTATTTTTTATTTATTTATTTATTTTACTTTTTATTTTTTTAAAAATAATCTTGCCAGGTGCAGTGGCTCACACCTGTAATACCAGCACTTTGGGAAGCTGAAGTGGGTGGATTACCTGAGCTCAGGAGTTCAAGACCAGCCTGGCTAACATGGTGAAATCCCGTTTCTACCAAAAATACAAAAAAAAAAAAAGAATTAGCTGGGCATGGTGGCATGCGCCTGTAATCCCAGCTACTCAGGAGGCTGAGGCAAAAGAATTGCTTGAACCCAGGAGGCAGAGGTTGCAGTGAGCTGAGATCGTGCCATTGCAATTCAGCTTGGGCAACAAGAGCGAAACTTGGTATCAAAATAACAATAATAATAATCTTGTCTCCCATTTTCATCTCTCCACTTCCTACAACGTCAAAATGGTTAGCTGGCAAGGGCACATGGTTTCTCTCCCAGTGTTACTCATGTTTCTCCTCCGGTTGGCATTAGAGGAGAAACATTTGTATATGGTTCTCTCATGGCAACTGGCTAATTCACATGCAATCCCGTGATTCTGTGGTTTGTTTTTCTGGTTATATTATATTATGTCATTCCCATTTTTTTAGTTGTTTTCTAGTCCTCTGAGTTTCAGAATATAGCTGACTGTTTTCACTTTGGGCTGAAACTTGATGCTTTCATTGCTTAACTTGCAAATTCCTGAGTAGTGATACTACCATGACGTTCTTCAACTGAGAAATTAGGCAAATTTTCTTTTTCTCCATAGGAGTCACAATGTAAATGTTATACATGCATAATCAGTTCAGTAGGCTATGTTGTACTCTTATACTTAGAATTCAAAAGTGACATTTTAGGATATTTTTTACAATATAGGTACATAATTTTGCATAGATAAATAATTTTGCAACAGAATAAAGTGAGCTGTCTGGAATATGCACATAACATAGCAGTGTTTCCCCATTCTACAAATAGACATATATGAGATACATATTTTCCCTGACAGATTTATTCAGACCAAAGTCTGTAGCAGGATTTTCTCACTGCTAGTTGAGAACATCAGAGAGGATAACGTTTTTTGATAGGTAGATTGCTAACAGCCAGTTAATTGGTATTTCTTCTCAGTGAAAGTTACAGTCCGTTTAAGAATAATGTGGTCCTTTTGGAACCATTGCCTTTTTGGTGATAATTTGTTACTGTACCAAACAGTCGTTAGAAACAGTATGAATATAGCCAGAATAGTTGAGAACTAAATATGACTTTCATCTTGTAGCTGGAGGTGCTGATGTATCCACCCACAGTGTTAAAATCCAGCTTTGCGCAGTGTGGATGGTAGTGAGGAAACTACCTTTTCCACGTATAGTTTACCTTTTAGGCTTTTATCCTTTTCCTTTCAGGGAGCCTGTGAAATGGAAATGCAGGGTTGCAGTTCGAAATATGTAAGTTGATTTGAGACCAACAGGAGCAGTGAATCTAATGCTTGAATCTAAATATTAGAAATATTAGCACAGTTCTTGATTCATCTGTGATTTCCATGTTTCCAGAATGCTGTTTATATCCTATTATATTTAGGATGTGCTGGCTCTGATTGGTTTTGAGGCAGTTATTGGTCTACAAACTCAGTGTGCTGTGTGATACACTGAGGAGGCAATGTGCTATGGAGAAGTTCTGTTCCTCAAAAGGTCTAATGGGTAACATATGAGTTCCACCATTCAGTGCCTGATGAGATCTTGGACAAATAACTTTATGTCACAGAGTCTCAGAGTCCTCATTTGTAAAACAGGGGTGATAATACAGCATCGTGAGATCCAAGTAAGATGTGATGGTGGTTTGTGAAGGTTTAAGTATTACAGAAGATGTAGTTATAAATATCCTTGTATGGTGATTTGTAAATGCTAGGGCAAAGGGTAATATACAGATTGCTGTGTTATTCGTTGGTTTGCTTTTGCGAATGTTCTCTTGTGATTTTGTTCATTGTCCAGTGAATGGTTGGATCATGAATTAATCCAAATAAAACACTGTGTCTCTCATTGATCATATTTCTGAATAGAGGAATATGTCTATGGCTTAAACATGCTTTCCCAAAGATTTCCTGAGAGCTACTTTAAAAAAGTAAAACAAAGCAAAACAAAAAGCAGTTCCCTGGGCAAATAAGTTTATGAAATGCTGCATGTGCTATTTTCTTCTAGAGATTCATAACACATATTAGCATATTAGAGGTTCTGAGAAATCCCACAATAATAATTCTGGTGAACTTTGTTAATCCAACATTTCATAGTTATTTGACTATTAATACCTTTCTCCCATGTGATGTCTAATATAATAATGTATCCCTTTGATATATTCTGCTTTAAGCCAATTTTTTAAGACAACGAGGTGCCTGAATTTAAATTGGAAAAGAAATCAAATAAAATAATACTCTTTATTTGCTTATATGCACGACAGCAGCCATATTTCAAGAAAAATTGTGAAATAAATGAAATGAATGTTTAGTTGGATGAACTTAGGAAACATTTGGTTCAAAGTATTATATATGTTTTAAATATTTTTAAAGTTATTTTTGCTTTCTACTTATTGCTGGTCACTGTGCTATAACTGTCCATCTCTTCAACTCTTGTCAACTAAAAGAGTCAAACTCTGTAAAATATTTTGAGAGATTTATCCTGAGCCAAATATGAGTGACCACGGGCCGTGACACAGCCCTCAGGAGATCCTGAGAACATGTGCCAAGGTGGTCGGGGTGCAGCTTTGGTTTTATATATTTTAGGAAGGCATGAGACATCAGTCAAATACATTTAAGAAATACATTGGTTTGGTTCAGAAAGGCGGGAAAAATTCAAAGGCGGGTGGCAGGTGGGGGTGGGCAGTTCTATAGTGGCTGCCCTTAGAGACAATAGATGAAAGGTTTCCTATCCAGATCTTTAAAAGGAGCTAGACTTTTAATTAACCTATTAGGATTGGGAGGGCCTGGAAGAAAAAGATCTAGCTATGTTGATAGAGATTGTTTACAGATCCAGATTTTCCCCCACAGAGGACAGTTTTGCAGGGCCATTTCAAGATATGGAAGAAAAAAAACAAAAACAAAACATGTTTTGGGGTAAAATATTTTGATTTTCTTAATCGTCTCATAATGCTATGCCAGAGTCAGATTGGAAAGCAAGTCATGATATATAGGATTAAATAAAACCCATCTGATGAGAATTTATGGTTTGTAGGACACAACTCCCCAGATCCCTTAGATAGGAATTTGAGCAAGATAAAAAAAATTAGAGCTTAGTCCTCACTACCAAGCTGGGAATAAACATGTCTTCAATACTTGTTTATTTAGAGAGTAATTGTATTGTCTATATATGTATATAGAAGTTTCCTTGTAGGCTAGAAATGGAGCATGGGTGGGAGACACATGAAAAATGGAAATTAAGACACAGCACCCTACGTATGATGTGGGGTTTGCCTGGGCTGTTAGAAACACACTGAGCCTTGCCTTGATCTAATGGGATAGTTTTACATCTGTGGTTGGCATCAAAGGGACCAATGTTATATGTGAATGATTCTGGAACCTACTAGAAGTGTGAGTTCCACCATCAGACTGGAAGCTTTTTAGGACAGGCTTTATGTGTTTTTCTGTCCTTAGGGCCTAGCATAGTGAGAGGCACATGGTAAGCATGGGGTTATTATTTTTGAATGTTTAATGAAGTAGTAGAATTGGCAGCAGAATGATCTGACTTCCTCTGTCATTTAGATCATGTTTTTTGCCTTAGCAACACTATTTGCTTCAAGCAATAAATATCAACTGTTAGTATATTTTCATTTCAATTCATAATGACTTTTATCTGTAGAAATAATATAGGGTGGGAACAGTAGCTCATTCTGTAATCCCAGCCCTTGCCCTTGCCAGAATATATTGGTGAATCAAGTTATTACAGTCATTTTACCAATAATACTTATGCCTCCAAAATGTACAATATATAGCTTTTTTCCTGGAAAGTTCTAGGAGTCTTGCAAAGCTAATTAGCATTGTTGCTGCTATGTAGTATTCTTGGGTTATGAGTTTAAGATTTTTATGTATGATGTACAATGAAGCTCAGTTTTCTTGTTGGAAATTTTGCTAAGTAAGGACAAAAAGGTAACATCGCAAATTGGCTACATTTTCCCAAATATCTGGACAGTGTCCAGTTCCCAACTACTTCATTAGGTCTGCAGGAAGGTCGAAAATATCTCTGTTCTTGTGGGTGGCAGGGGACTGGATGCATTCTGACATCTTGTAAAGTTCCATGACTTGTTTAATCACAGGATAGAAGGATAGAATTTGCTGATTCATTTGCCATCCTCGCAGGCGCCTGGTTTAAACCATCCCTAGGAAAGGTGACTGAGAGAGGAATACATCAGGGTGCTATAAAACACTGAATACCTCTTGCAAAACAAACTTAACTGTTAAAAAGTCTTTTTATTACCCTGCTTATTTGTTACTTCAAGAGAGATACAGCCGCTATTCTTTATAGGAAAAGGAGGGAAATTAGGTTTCAATGTATCTATCACAAAAGCACACATAAGTAGGGGGAAAAGGAAGAGTTTAAGGAAAGAAGCATCTCAAAGTGAATGCTTAGAAAAGCATCTCTCCATTATAATATCTTTTTATTCTTTGGAATCAAGTGTTAAGGAATTGACAGAGTCTTTTGCTTGGAGAACTTAAAACCATCTAGAGCAGAGGACAATATTGACTTTGCTGAAGAATTTACTTGCACCTGTAAGGAGCTGGATCAATTAACTTAAGTTGACTCTCATCATTTTCTGTGACAGTTGGCAAACCAGTGACTGCTTCACTTTTCACCCCTACCCCCACCTCAAATCATCACAGTATTGGCTCACCATTATATAACCCCTGGGAAGGACAAATCTGCATATTTTAGAAAATGAATAATGCATCCGAAATTTCCCCACGTATTCTCAATAATAATAACTAAGCTTTTATTTGCCTTTAAGTTAGAAATCTAGACTTTGCTTGCCTGTGGCTTCTTCAATTCTTGTAAGAATTCTACCTCGTGAAAATAAAATGGATGCAGTACTGCACTGGAATTTTGAACTCTTCCAAATGAAACTTTCAGCCTATTCTTTTTTTTTTTTTTTTTTTAAGAGCTCGATTGGCTGGGTGCGGTGGCTCAAGCCTGTAATCCCAGCACTTTGGGAGGCCAAGGTGGGTGGATCACGAGGTCAAGAGATTGAGACCATCCTGGCTAACATGGTGAAACCCTGTCTCTACTAAAAAATGCAAAAATTAGATGGGCATGGTGGCAGGCGTCTGTAGTCCCAGCTACTCAGGAGGCTGAGGCAGGAGAATTGCTTGAACCTGGGAGGCAGGTGGAGGTTGCAGTAAGCTGAGATCGTGCCACTGCACTCCAGCCTGGCATCTGGCAACAGAGCGAGACTCTATCTCAAAAAACAAAAACAAAAAAAAAAAAAAACAGCTTGACTGAGGTATAATCTATATACAAGAAAATGCATCTAGTTGAAATGTACAGTTTATAGTTTTACTTTTTTTAATTTTCAATTTTTTGGGTACATAGAAGGTGTATGTATTTATAGGGTACCTGAGATACCTTGATACAGGTATACAATATTTCTAGCATCCCTAAAACTTCCCTCCTGCCTTTTTGCAGTTATCCCCTCACTCCTGACCTCAGGTTACTTCTGTCATTAGAGATGAGTTTGCTTTTTCTAAAATTTCAAAGAAATGAACTATGCAGTTATGTAGTGTTGTTTGTTTGTTTTGCATAGCATGCTTTTCAGATTTATCAAAGCTGCTGTTTTTATTAGTAGTTCATTTATCTTCATTGCTAAATAGTATTCCATTGTATGGATGTACTGTATTCACCTGTTGATGGCACATATGTCGTTTCCAGGTTTGAGTTATGAATAAAGCTGCTGTGAGCATTCACATAGAAGTCTTTGTGTTGACACATGTTTTTACTTTTCTTGGGTAAACACCTAGGAGTAGAATTTACTGGACATATGCTAAGCGCATGTTTTAACTGTTTTCCAAATGGCTGTACTGTAGTAATGCATGAGAGTTCTACTTTCTCTACATCTTTGTTCACACTTGGTATTGTTTTTCCTTTGATTGTACACATTCCATGAGTGTCCTATGGTATCTCATTTTATTTGCATTTTTCTTATGACTAGTGATGATATTAAGCATCTTTTTAATGTGCTTATTGGCCACTAGTATATCTTCTTCAGTGAAGTGTCTTTTCAACTCTTTTGTAAGAGTTTGGCATAAGTGTTCTTCATATATCCTTGAAACTAGTCCATTGATACATACGTGCATCTGGTATATTTTCCCCTAGTCTGTGATTTGCCTTTTCATTTTTTTAATGGAGTCTTTCAAAGAGTTCAGCTTGTCAATTTTTTTTCTTTTATTCCTTAGATTTAATTTACTCTTAATTCTCCCAACACATCATCCAATGTATTGCTCCCAAATACTGAAATCAGGAACCTATCATATAAGGTGAGAGTGCTGACTTTCATTTTATAAACTTAGCACAGAAGTTTTGAAAAAAATATTTCCAGATGGCCCAAAGATACCAACTTTGCTGTTTCCTGTCAACTTTAGTCTAACCAGGTCCACTTCTAGGGCAAGCTTGGAAGTCTGGATTGATTGGCAGATCCTTCGTACAGTTCCAGGACAGAGTCGAATCTCCAAATTGGTCTCCCAGGGAATTAGAGGTAATTTGGGGGGAAGAGTTTGCACTTCCTGGGCCTTCCTCAGCACAGATCAGCCTGAACCAGAGGAAACTAACTGCCAATATTGGGAGTTTCCCTTGTAAGTTTGTAAGTCTGCCTCTTCATTCTTTGTGTTTTATTGAACATGAAAATAGAGTCTGTCCTTTACTCCAAGAAGCTAGTAATGGGGTTTCTTAAGGATAATGATGCATTGAGAGTAGTGTCTGAAGTAATAAAGCATGTCTTAACAAATCTTGGACAAGTCAATTGTTTAAATTTTTCCAAGCTGACAGTAAGCAGCAGGATGTCCGAGGAGGAGGGTGGTACAATAGACACATCAGCTGATAGACTTTTTGATAAGTGCACCAGTCAATGCTTCTAGGGCAAGATCTAAGAAAAGAGAAAGGCAACATGAAGTTTCGTGAAAATATGGAGACATGATTTCACCTTTAGGGTAAAAGGAGATGGAGGGGAAGGACTTCACAGCACAGCCACAGCTTACTATGCAGAGGAAGCAATGGATGTGGCTGGAGCCACAGCCTAGGACCCTCAGTCACAGCACTATGCCAAGTGTTGCACAAACCCATTCTTATCGTGGTTAGAAAAACCATATTTGAGTTTTTATTGGGCTGCTATATGAAAACTATCTGACTAGAGCAGAACATTGAATTCTGCCCAGGGCATAGATTTAATGAGAAAAATATACTTGTTTATATTACAAAGTCTTATCTGTTTCAGTATAATATATATCATATTCTTTTTAGCATGGTGGTTAACTAAAATTTAAACATTTGTCTTTCTATTATGACTCCGTTACTTACTGTTCTATGACCTTGAACACATAATTGTATCTTTTATAAGCCCTAAGTTTCTCCACTGCAAAATGAGGTTATGACAGAACCCATCTCATAGAGTTATCTTATGAAGATACATTGAGATAATCCATATGCCCAGCACATAGTGAGTACTTAATAAATAACCTCTTTATTTAAAATAATGTACTCGTAGAGATATGTATTGTAAGGTTATTGCCGAGTTTAAAATGAGGAAACTGAGGTCAGCACGAGACAAATTAAATTCCAGTTTATTCAGCTCCCAGGCGAGGTTCTGTGGTCCCGGCGGAGGGAGAGAGAGAGAGAGAGGGTCCAGAGAAGTCACGCCTGGCCGTTCTGGGCATGGGGTTTTATAAGGGGTGAGGGCAATAGATTGGTCAGTGAGGGAACAAAGCATGGGCAACTGCATTGGTCATAGAGAGACTGGACCTGGACTTGGCAAGTTGCCATTGGTAGCCCAGTGGGGCTATCGAAAGGTGGGCAGGAGAAGGTAATAGATTGATCAGTGAGGAAACAAAGCATGGGCACCTGTATTGGCCAGAGAGGGAGACTGGACCCGGACTTGGCGAGCTGCCATTGGTCAGGCTCTCGGCGGGATTTTTGAATTTTGGGGCTGAGAGCATGATTTAGTGCTGAGGGTGGGGCTAGGGGTGGAATGCAGGAGTGGGTGTGGGGAGCCCGCATGGAGAAGGCAGGCGCTGAGTAGGA
>CAUYLG010045764.1:0-10250 GCA_963573385.1 Cacajao melanocephalus | reverse complement strand
AATCTTCTTTGGGTTAAATCTGTTTGGTGTTCTACAACTTGCATATTGATATCTTCCTCTAGGATATTGACATCTTGTACTTGGATACTGATATATTTACTTGGATATTGATATCTTTCTCTAGGTTTAGGAAGTTCTCTGTTATTATCCCTTTGAATAAACTTTCTATCCCTATCTCTATCTCTACACCTTCTTTAAGGTCAATAACTCTTAGAGTTGCCCTTTCAAGGGCACTACCACGCCCTTGAAACAATAACAATAACTTGTTATTGTTTCTATTAATATCTTATTGTACTGCCTATGTCTTTAAAAGTTGTTGTAGTTATTTTTAATTGATTCATTGTTTAGTCTTTCTACTTAAGAGTAGTTGGCTGAGCATGGTGGCTCACACCTGTAATCCCAGCACTTTGGGAGACCGAGGCAGGTAGATCACCTAAGGACAGGAGTTCAAGACCAGCCTGACCAATATGGTGAAACCTCATGTCTACTAAAAACACAAAAACTAGCTGGGCATAGTGGCGTGTGCCTATAGTCCCAGCTACTTAGGAGGCTAAGGCAGGGGAATTGCTTGAACCCAGAAGGAGGAGGTTGCAGTGAGCTGAGATCACACCACTGCACTCTAGCCTAGGTGACAGAGTGAGACTTCATCCCCTCCCAAAAAAAGATAAGAGTTTAGAGTTTACACACCACAGTTACAGTGTTATAATATTCTAGTGTTTTTCTGTTTTCTCCAGAATTTCTGCTTGATTTTTTTTAACTATTTCAATCTCTTTGTTAAATTTCCCTGATAGAATTGTGAATTCCTTCTCTGTATTACCTTGAATTTCTTTGAGTTTCCTCAAAACAGCTATTTTGAATTCTCTGTCTGAAAGTTCAAATATCTCTGTTTCTCCAGGATTGGTCTCTAGTGTCTTATTTAGTTCATTTGATGATGTCAGGTTTTCCTGGATTGTCTTGATACTTCTAGATGTTTACATATGTCTGGGCATTAAAGGGTTGAGTATTTATTATAGTCTTCACAGTTTAGGCTTGTTTGTACCCATCCTTCTTGGGACAGATTTCCAGATATTCAAAACAACCTGGGTGTTGTGATCTAAGCTTTATCTACTTTAAGGGGCACCCCAAGCTCAGTAAGGCTGTGGTTTTTGCAGACTCTTAGAGGTACCACCTTAATGGTCTTGGACAAGATCTAGAAGAATTCTCTGGATTACCAGACAGATTCTTGTTCTTTTCCCTGACTTTCTCCCAAACAAACAGAGTCTCACTCTCTCTCTCTCTCTCTCTCTCTCTCTCTCTCTCTGTCTCTCTCTCTCTCTCTCTGTCCTGAGCCACCTGAAGCTGGAGGTTGAGTGACACAAGCCCTCTTGTGGCCACTACCACTATGACTGCATTGGGTCAGACCTGAAGCCAGCACAGCACTGGCCTGTGCCTGCTCTAACCACTCTCTGATTACCACCTATGTTTGCTCAAGGCCCTAAGCTCTACAGTCAGCAGGTGGCAAAGCTAGTCAGGCCTGTGTCCTTCTTTTCAGGGCCATGAGTTCCCCAGACCCCAGGCACATCCAGAGGTACTGTCTCAGAGTTAGGTACTAGAGTCAAAAACTGCAGACATCTATTTGGCGTTCTACCATACTGCGGCTAAGCTGGCACTCAAACCACAAGATGCAATCTTTCCTACTCTTCCCTCCCCTTTCCAAAGTTAGAGTTTCTTACTCCATTGCCACCACCACCACAGGCCCATGGGGAGTATTGCCAGACTACCACTGATGTTTATTTAAGGCCAAAGGGCTCTTCAGTCAGCTTTTGGTGAATGCTGCCTGGCCTAGGACTCACCCTTCAGGTTAGTGGGCTCCCCTATGGTCCAGGGCAGGTCCAGAAATCCCATCCAAGAGCCAAGTCCTGGAATCAGGGACCCTAAGAGCCCACTTGGTGCTCTATTCCCCTGAGGCTGAGCTGGTACCTAAGGTGTGAGACAAAGTACCCTTTACTTTTGCTCTGCTTTTCTCAAGAAGGAGTCTCAAAAAGCAGTCTCATCCCATAGCCATCATAGCTGGGAATGGGCTGAGTCTCATCTGAAGCCAGCAAATTTCAGAGTCTCAGCAAAGGCCCTCAATAACTCATTTATTTATTTTTTATTTTAAGTTCTGGGTATTGTTGCTGGTCATTCAGGGCCCAAGAGCTCTTCAGTTAGCAGGTGATGAAGCCTGACAGGAGTGGGTCCTTCCCTTTAAGGCAGTGGGTTCCCTTCTGGCCCAGCATATGTCTAGAAATGTTATCTGGTAGCTAGGGTCTGAAAAAAGAGCCTCATGGCTCTGACTCATGCCCTATCCTGCTGTGGCTGAGCTGGTACCCAAGATGCAAGACAAAGTTTTCCCTACTCTTCCTTTTCCTCTCCTCAAGTGGAAGGAAGGGGTCTCTTTTAGAGCCACAAGCCATGCAGCCTCGGGTTAGGAGAGGAGTGATGCCAATCCTCCTTTAGCCACCCTGAATGGTGTCTCAGCAGGTTACATGATCCCCTGCAGTCCACCGTCTCTGGGCCCAATTAAGCACTAGGGCTTTCCTAAGAGATATCGTCTTTGTGGCCTGGACTGCCTTTCAAATTTATTTAGAGACCCAGAGCACTTTAGTCAACAGTGGTGAGGCTTGTGGAGACTCAAGTGTCAATTGCTGGGATTAGCAATTACCCTCTGGCTAGGGCTGGTTTAAATGCTCCCTCTGTGGGCACACATCAAACTGAGTTTGGTCTGGTTTTCCTTTCTGCTCTAAAAGGATAGCACTGAGTTCAAAGGCTCACAATTGCTGTGTTCTTCCTCCCCCAGCACCCAGAGATGCTCCTTCACCACACATCTGCTGCCAGGGGTTGGGGGAGGAGAGGCATTCGCAATTCAAGACTGTTTCTCCTATCTCTTCAGTGCCTCTTTCAGCAATATGAAATTAAAACCAGGTACTGTGAGTGCTCACCTGATATTTGGTTCTTAGGAAGGTGCTCTCTTGTATAGACAGTTGTTAAACTGGTGTCCTTGCAGGGGGGATGATTGGTGGAGCCTTCTATTCTTCCACCTTGCTCCACCTCCCTCCTCTGATCTCTATAGGTATTTTCTTTGTGGTTGCCATTGTAATTACATAAAACAGCTTAAAGTTATAACAATCTATTTTGAACTTACAAAAACTTAATTTCATGACACAAGATATCTCTTTAATATTGCAAATCAATTAACATAGATTTAAAATTACTTTTTCTGCTCTTGTTTTTAAATGCTAGATAAGATTTTTAAAGTGATTATGTACTTATATTAAAATACTACCTACAGAATTCTACATTTATCTGTATACTAGCTTTACCAAGGGATTTTATATTTTCATATGGCTTCACATTGCTCCTTATTGTCTTTTTTCTTCAACTTGACAGACTTCCTTCAGCATTTCTTACAGGACAAGTCTGTGTGATTAATTCCCTCGGCTTTTGTTTATCTCAGAAACTCTTAATTTCTCCTCTGTTTTTGAAGGACAGTTTTGTCACACACAGTATTATTGAATAGCAGTTTTTTATTTCAGAACTTTGAATACATCATTCTACTCTCTTCTATCCTGCAAGGTTTCTGCTGAAAAATCTGCTGACAATCTATTAGAAGTGCACTTTTAAATGACAATTTGTTTTTCTTTTGCTGCTTACAAGATTCTCTCTTTGTCTGTGACTTTTTATAGTTTGATTATAATGTGCCTTGGTATAGGTCTCTAGATTTATCCTAGTTGAATTTCTTTGAACTTCTTGAATATATATGTCTTCCTCTCCTCTGATATAGGTGGTTTTCAGCCATTCGTTCTTCAAATAGGCTCTCTGCTCCTTTCCCTTTTTTTCCCCCTCAAGGACTCTCATAATGCACATATTGTTACATCTGACAGTGTCCCATAAGTCCCTTAGGCTCTGTTCAGTTTTATTCATTCTTTTTTTCTTTTGGCTCCTCTGCCTAGATAATTTCAGTTTCCTGTCTTCAAGTTCACTGATTTGTTCTGCCTAGTCAAATCTGCTGTTGGACCTCTATAGTGAGCTTTTCAATTCAGTTACTGTATTCTTCAGTTTCAGAATTTCTGTTTGGTTCTTCTTCATGGTTTTTATATCTGCTGATATTCTCATTTTGCTCATTTTCCTGATTTTATTTAGTTGTCTGTGCTCTCTTTTAATTCACATTGAACATCCTCATGATGGTTACTTTTAAATTCTTCCTCTGATAATTTACTTATATTTACTTCTTTAGGGTCAGTTTCTGAATATTAACTTGTTCTTTTGTTGGATCATGTTTCCTTTTTTCTTTATATGCCTTATTATCATCTGTTGGGACTTCAGCATTCATGAAACAACCACTTCTTGCCGTCTTTGGAGTCTGGTCTCATACAGGGAGGATTTCCTCCAATCAGATCAAATAGAGTTCTGGAGGCATGTAAAGCTTTCTGGCTTCTACTCAGGAGCGCCACCAGGTGGCTATCTGTAGTATTGCAGCCTCTCTCGTGGTTTAGTAAGACCTTGAACTGGAGCGCCACCTAGTGTCTGTCTGTGATATTGCACACTCTGGTGCACATTTATTTCCTTTTTTATCAGCGTCCCTCAACCTATTCTAATTTCTGGCAATAATGAATAAAGTTGATTTAAAAATTTTGTGAAGGATTTCGTGTGGACATATGTTTTCAACTCATTGAGGTAAATGCCTAGGAGCATAAGGTGTATTTAGTTTTGTAAGAAACTGCCAAACTGTCTTCCAAAGTATCTGTACCATTTTGCATTCCCACCAGCTATGAATGAGAGTTTCTGTTGTTCTACATCTTCATAAACATTGGTCTTACCAGTGTTTTGGATTTTAGCCATTCTAATTGGTGTAGAGTGGTATCTCATTGTGGTTTTAATTTTGCAATGCCCTAATTACGTATATGTTGAGCATCTTTTCATATGCATATTTACCATCTGTATATCTTCTTTGGGCAGGTGTCTATTCAGGTCTTTTGCACGTCTTTTCATTAGGTTGTTCATTTTCTTATTGACTTTTAAGAGTTGTTTATATTTTTTTGATAACAGTCCTTTATCAGATATGTCTTTTGCAAATATTTTCTCCCAGTCTTTGTCATGTCATTTCATTTACTTAACAGTGTCTTTCATAAAACAGAAGGTTTTAACTTTGATGAAGTCTAACTTATCAATTTTTTCTTTCATGGATTGTGCTTCATGTGTCTTATCTAAAAACTCATTGCCAAACACAAGGTCACCTCTATGTTCTCCTATGTTATCTTCTAGAAGCTTTGTGGTTTTCTGTTTTACATTTATAGGGCCTGTGAGAAGGTGACAGAGGTTAAATGAGGTCATAAGGGTAGCGCCCTAGTTGAATAAGGCTACTGCGCTTATAAGAAGAAGAGACACCAGTTTTTTCTCTCTTTACCATATGAGGACACAGCAAGAAAGTGTCTATCTACAAGTCAAGAAGTGGGCCCTCACCAGAAATCAAATCACTGGCACTTTGATCTTAAAATTCCTAGCTTTCAAAACTGTAAGAAATAAATTTCTGCTGTTTAAGCCACACAGTCTACAGTATAAGTTTTAGCAGCCCAAGCAGACTAAGACAGAACCCTTAGCATATTAATCACAGTTACTCTAAATCTCTGGTTCCATAATTCCAAAATATCTGCCACATCTGAGTCTGGTTCTAGTGCTTGCTTTGTTTCTACAAGACTATGGGTTTCTTTTTTTTTCTTTTTAGCATGTCTTATAATTTTTTTGTTGAAAGCCAGGCATAATGTACTGGATAAAAGGAAGTGAACTGAGGTAGACAGGTGTCTAGAATGACATTTAGAGGCAACTTGAGAAAGTACTCAACAAACAAAATTATGGGGGCATGCCAAATGGACACAAGAGCCAGCCTGAAAGAACTTCCAATGGACAAAGTTGTAACAATTTGAGCAACAAAATAAGTTATTATTCCTTACAGAATAATTCAAAATAATTTACGTATATACTTACCTTATAGAAAGTGGCACTTAATCCCCCTCAAGCCCTCATAAGTGAGGGTTGGACTTAGTAACTTCCTTCCAAAAAATAGAGTATGGAAAAGGGGTGAAGTAACTTTACAGTGGAGAAACCTGGCAAACACTACATTGGTTAGCTGAGCAAACCCTTGATATGGTGTGATTAGAATGGAACATTACCTTTGTGATCTTCCTCTCAAACACTTATAACTCCATTCTAATCATGAGGAAAGCATAAGACAAATTCCAATTGAGGGACATTCTACAAAATACCTGAGCAGTAGTCCTCAATAGGTCATCAAAACAAGTCTGAGAAACTGTCACAGTCAAGAAGAGACTAAGGAGAAACGGCAACCAAATATAATGTGGTATCACAGACAGGCTCCTAGAACAGAAAAAGTCAATAGATAAAAATGAAGAAAATCTGAATGAAGTATAGACTTTAGTAATAATAATGTATCAATATTGGTTCATTACTTGTAACAAATGTCCCATACTAACCTAAGAAGATAATCTAAAAACAATAACTCTGTGTAGGACCAAAGAAGGGGAAGTAGGCTGATATGGAAACTCTCTGCACTATCTGTGCAACTTTTTGGCAAATCTAAAATTACTCCAAGACACTAAGTTTAAAAAAAATCACAAAACCTGGAAAATTTTATTTTAAAAAATTAAAAATTAAAAAAATTTTTTAAAGAGTCAAATCCCAGTTGTATTCCTTACTAATTGTGTAATCTTGTACAACTCACTCTCTGAGCTTTGGTATCCCTGTTTACAAAAGCGATAGGATACTGTTTTTGAGTGACATCTGAAAGAGCAGGGTAGGAGGCTCCAGGCCCTCCTTTCCCCATGGAAACTGTGAAAGGAAATTAAATTCTGGGGACACCAAACTCATGTAGCCAAAGGAAAAAGTCAAACTGGGAATAGGGTCATGCAAACCTGCCTCCCACTTTTGATTCCTCAATAAGTTGGC
The DNA here is from genome assembly GCA_963573385.1 of Cacajao melanocephalus. NCBI lineage: Eukaryota > Metazoa > Chordata > Mammalia > Primates > Pitheciidae > Cacajao > Cacajao melanocephalus. The sequence continues at coordinate 3,269 of CAUYLG010045764.1, read as the reverse complement.
TACAAGATGAAAAGCTACATGCCTCCCCCACATTTTGCCCACAAGAAATTCCCAGTGAGTTGTTAAAATTTCACTATGGTGATGCAAACTGATAGCTTATCTTTACAGGCACAGTCACCCCTGGCCCACTAGACATAAATGCATATCTGAGTGTTCCCCTGCCCCATTTTGTCTGTTATCTTATGTAAAATGCAGATTCCCCACATTTTTCCTCTGCCCCTTTTATGTCATCTTATTAATGCAGATTCCCTGAGCCAGACAAAGGCATGACTATTATTCCCTACCCTCCCCTTACAGGAAAATTGTATAATTCTCAATAGCCCACCCTTTCCCCTTTAAATTTGGAGCCCTCAAAACGCATCTTCAGAGAATGGTCTCTGGGGTGTGTTCTTAATTTTGGCAAATAAATCTCCTAAAATAATTGAGACTTTTCATTTTCCCAATTGATATCCGGTAACCACGGAGGGATCCTGAGTGAAAGTGACCCGGCCTGAAGTAGCTTACCTCTCAGTACTTGGCAGTGGCTCAGGCACCTTTTAACCCAAACTGAGAGGACAATTTGCCAAAGTCCAGGACCTCTTTCCTCCAGGGATCCCTGATCTTCCAACGTTTTTCAGTTGGAGGTCTGAGGTTTATTTGCTGAAAAACAAAACACTCCTTTTTTGTGGGAGTTTCCACTCACTTCCATCAGGGAAGGCGAGCTTGTTTACTTCAGCATCTGCAGAGAGCAGTCTTCAGCTTGGGCCCCCATCACTAGGTAAGAAACTGGTTTGGGATTCTGTCTAGCAATTCTTTTAAATGACTGAAATTAGTATTAACAACCAGCTGGTGTTAATTTCCTGCTTACACTTAGAGTGCTCAGAAATAATATAATTTGTTGATCATTGTTAGTTTCGCTTGTTTTGTTTCTCTCTCTCTCTGTGTGTCTGTGTGTGTGTGTGTGTGTGTGTGTGTGTGTGTGTGTGTGTTTATGTGTATGTTTTGGTGCTTTCCCCTATTGGATTTGACCAACTCTGAACCCTTCAGCTGATGACTGTGAAATCTTACACTCTGAAGAAATAGAACACCCCTCAGCCTTTTGAGGCATTCTCAGGCAACTGAGAATCAATCACATGAGGGTATCTGGGAGAAATGCTCCCTAAGATGTGCAGCAGCTCTAAATAGGTTTACCCCTCAAAAGAACATACTAAGCTTCTAATCTCAGCAAGCAGGTGCATATAAAGAACTGACCCCTCCCAAACCTTGAGCCCCTGACATATTGCGTGAGGCAGCCACGACCACAAACCAGGTCAGGGTGTAATGGCCCTGAAAAGCTAGGTCTGCAAGCAGCAGATTTTGGGTCCGACACACATCCCAACTTAGTCAAACCCAAAGGGGAACTCTAAATTATGGAGAACAAGGCCTCTAAGATCCCAGAAGCTACAGAACATAAGTTTCCCCTTTAGCAACTCTAGCAGAGTATATGCAAAATACTTATGGCGAATCATCATGCAAATATTTAGCCAAGTGGACCACTATAACTAAAGTAGATTCTGTTACAATGGCCTAAATGGGGATCCTTTGAGATGCCCAAATTAGTGAACCTGCGAACCAGGATGGAAAACACAGACACAAAAACTAAACAACCAGAATGGGAGTGCTATTTTCAGTAGTAGGTGGAAAGTAGCAAAAGGGGGAAAGACCACCTATGGGAGGGCAACAAGCAACTTAGAAATACTAATCAAGAACTCTCTAACCTTGTATCTTTCTTAAAGAAATCCTCAGAATTCCTTACTTCCTCCTTGGCACCTCCCCACCTCCACCTACACCCCCACTCTACACTGACCTCTCTGAACTTCCTGGACCAGATCTGTCCCGTTTCTCCTGCATGTCTAACACTTGTTCAGCAGAAGGAAGTTGGGAGTCTGACTGCAAAGACCCCACCCCCTGATGATTCCCTCACAGCCCCACTGGCAACATCTCATCTGGAAGATGTGGAAAAGAGGGACCCTGCAGGGACATCTCTCATGATCACCCCATTTTGGGAACAACTGCTAACAGGTAGGGGAACCCTGGTGATTGTCTACCAACCCTGGTCAAAGGTTGGATTCTGAGGCATAAAAAATTTCCTGATCCCCATAAAGATCTAATTGGGTTTGAGAATTTGAGCTCATTATCAGAACCTATGACCCAGGTCATGCAGACTTTTATGAGCTAGTCCACATGTTGGTCTCAGCAGCTAAGGAATGGCTGGAAAAAGCACAGTGGTCAGACCCTATAACAGATTTGATCCCTGAAGGCCCAATAGAGCCACAACAACCAGCCCCCAAAAATCCAGAAGACAGGCACAAAGACATGCAGGAATGAGCAACTACTCTATTAAATATCATTCTTTCAGTGTTCCAAAGCATTGTGGATTGGAATAAAATCCAACAATTCCACTGTGCTATAGCTGGCCTAAAGTTAGAACCTGAACAACACTATTTTATAAAAGACTTCCATCATGAGGTGACCAGGCCCGGGGATTATATGGGTACACCTTAGCCAAGACGCCCCTGAAACATCCCTCCGGGGACGTGGCCGGGCAGGCATCAGACTGGTCTCCCAACTGGGGGGCGCCCACCCTTTGTCTGTCCCTCTTGTATGTGGTCCTGTCTCGTCTGTAAATTTGTCAGTTTTATTAGACTCCTGCTAGCAGACATACACTGGTTCAGGCCATCTTCCCTTGAGGTAGAAGATATCTTACAGTGGTTAACGAACCACTAGAGGCAGGGAACTTTTATTGATTACACCCCAGCAAAAATTACTCTTTCCTCCTTTTCCTCATCTTTTTCTTCTATCACTGAGGCCTCACTCTTTCTTCCTTTGCCATGTGGCAGATAGTCTTAACTCTAGTTGTCTTTATTCTCTTCCTTGTTATAATCATTGTAGCCTGTAAATTCTCCCAGCCACCTCCACTGGGAAAAGAGTACTTTTGCCCGTGCTGGGTCTGATTCCATGTTGGGAAGGCCGTTGTGCCCTCAACACCTTGGAGGTAGTTTTTGGAGCCCTGGGAAACAAAACCCAAGATCAAAGTTTACGGGTGCTCCTTTTCAAGCTGGGATAGAAAGTAGATAACTGCCTATTCTGCCAGGAAAGTGTCAAATGTTGTTATGGGAAGTGTCCGGCGGTGCATCACAGGGAGGCATACTGGCACCATCCCAGTTGTTAGGAATTCAGGTGCCATAAACCACTAGAGACAGAGAAGAAAGAGTGGAGAAAGTAGGAGAAAGGAGAGGAGAGGAGACAGA
>CAUYLG010045763.1:0-51833 GCA_963573385.1 Cacajao melanocephalus | reverse complement strand
ACACACACAATTAGCTGGGCATCTGTAAATCCAGTTACTCCTGAGGCTGAGGCAGGAGAATCACCTGAACTGGGAGGCTGAGGTAGCAGTGAGCAGAGATCGCGCCACTGCACCACAGCCTGGGTGACAGAGGGAGACTCCATCTCAAAAAAGAAAAGAAAAGTTATATACAGATTTTCCACTAGGAGAGGGGGCAACACCCCCTAAACACCATTTTGCTCAGGTGTTAACTATATAAAAATTTTTAACACTAATAGAGTGATTAAAAAGGAGCTTCTGAAACCAAACTTTCTGGGTTGAAATTCCAACTCTATCAGTTGTTAATTATATGCCTTCTCTGTGCCTTAATTTGCTCACCTGTTGAATGGAATAATAGTATCTATCTCACAGGATTTTAAGGAGTGAGTTGATCCAACTGAAGCACTTAAAATAATGCCTTACACAAGCCAGGCATGATAATGTGTACCTGTAGTCCCAGCTACTTGGGAGGCTGAGGAAGGAGGACCACTTGAGCTCAGGAGTTCAAGACTAGCCTGGGCAACAGAGTGAGATCCTAGCTCAAAAAACAAAAAACAAAAAGTAAACAACACATGATAGTGTGCACCTGTAGTTTCAGCCAAAAAACCCCCAAAACCAGTGTCTAAATCAAAACTTAATAAATGTCCATTTTAATTTTATTACTTTTTAACAATGCAGAAGTGAAGAGATTAAAGATATTTAAAATTCTAGGAATTAAGTAAAGAGATTGATGATTTACCAATTATTTCAAATTGTTAAATGGTTCTTTGCAAATTTCAGACCAGAAACAACACTCTTCCTGTTGTTTCCTCTGACACGGCTTACCTTATCTCTAGTACAAATATGCAACTTGCTGTCTACTTCACAGACACGGGCAAACTTAATAAAACGCTTGTAATCAAAATTATTTTGGATTCCAAGATGATGGCAGTCCCTAGAAGGATTCCAAAGCAGAAATATGAAATCTTTCAACATGGAAGCCATACCTTAAATAGTAATACTAAATTTATATAAAGATTTTAGCCAATTTTTCTGAAGTGTTTAGTGCATACCTGGCAAAATAATCCCACTTGTCCACATCAATGCCATTTCTTTTATTAGCCACTATCTCATAAAGGAAGCTTTTCTCTTTAGGACGCCCTTTATATGGCCACTGGAAGGCAAGAAAACCCACTGGAAGTTTTAGGATAGACACCAAATCTATTTATAAGCAAAGCAAAGCAATTCTATTAATCTGTAAATTATAAACAGATATGAGATAAACTAGAAGGTTCTAATCTTTCCTCCTTCCACTTCACTTCTAAACTAGTAAAGAGGGAAAAGAAATGCTAAGGTATATGATACCCTATTGTTACCACATTTTCTTGTGCCACTGAAAAGATCTTAACTCTATTACATTTCCCAAAACCAACAACTTTTGTATTTTCTTGGTTTATAAGTTTTTAAAAAATATAAAACCTAGGCCAAGTGTGGTGGCTCATGTCTGTAATCGTGGCACTTTGGGAGGCCAAGCCAGGTGGATCATGAAGTCAGGGATTCGAGACCAGCCTGGCCAAGACAGTGAAACCCCATCTCTACTAAAAATACCAAAATTAGACAGGGGTAATGGTGGGTGCCTGTAGTCCCAGCTACTTGGGAGGCTGAGGCAGGAAAATCACCTGAACCCAGGAGGTGGAGGTTAGAGTGAGCCAAGATTACGCCACTGCACTCTAGCCTGGGTGGCAGAGCAAGACTCCACCTTAAAAAAATTAAATTAAACTTTTAAAATATATACAATCTAATAAACTAATAATGCCTGATTTCATGCATTAAAACAGTACTATCTTTCAAAGTAGCTACACACCTAATCTAAATAATATATATTCTTCAACGTATTCTTTGAGCTTCATTTTTTTGGAAATAGGATATTTGCTACAAAACCCATCTCTTTATAAGCATACTTGTATATATTTGAGGAAAAAGCCCTAAAAGTCTCAGGGGAAAATTATTTTCCAACTTTATTTTTAATTAAAAAAAAAAAAAGATCAAAAAGGAAACAAAATAGATTACCCATTGAACCAGTTCAACTTTTTTGTAGATCTTCATATATCTAAACATTTCAAATAAGATTTTTAAAAATTCAGAGACAGGGTCTAGCTCTGTCGCACAGGCTGAAGTGCAGCTGCGCAATCACAGCTCACTGCAGTCTGCTTCAGCCTCCGAAGCCGAAGACTACAGGCATGAGACAGGGTTTCAGTATGTTACCCAGGCTGATCTCAAACTCCTGGGCTCAAGTGATCCTCTCGCCTTGGCCTCCCAAAGTGCTGGGATTACAAGCATGAGCCACTGAGCCTGGCCAAATATGTTTATTTTAATGGTTAAATGAAACACACATTTACATTCCAAACAAAGTTACTTTAGGATTCTATATAAAATAATGCAGGCCAGGTATGGTGGCTCACGCCTGTAGTCCCAGCACTTTGGGAGGCCAAAGTGGGAGAATCACTTGAGCCCAGGAGTTCCAGACCAGCTTAGGCAACATAGTATGACCACATCTCTAAGAAAAGTGTTTTTTAAATGAATAAAATACTGCATATATATTCACTAAAAAAGAACTTATGGCCGGCTGTGGTGGCTTACACCTGTAATCCCAGCACTTTGGGAGGCTGAGGTGGGCAAACTACCTGAGGTCAGGAGTTTGAGACCAGCCTGGCCAACATGGTGAAACCCTGTCTCTACTAAAAATACAAAAATTAGCTGGGCATGATGGCACATGCCTATAATCCCAGCTACTTGGGAGGCTGAGGCAGGAGAATTGCTTAACCCTGGGAGACAGAGGTTGCAGTGAGCCTAGATCATGCCACTGCACTCCAGCTTAGCCGACAGAGTGTGACTCTGTCTCTAAATGAAAAAAAAGAATATATGCTGAGCACAGTGGCTCACACCTGTAATCCCAGCATTTTCAGAGGCAGAGGTAGGTGGATCACTTGAGTTCAGGAGTTCAAGATCAGCCTGGGCAACCATGACAAAACCCCATCTCTACAAAAAATACAAAAATTAGCTAGGCATGGTAGTGCATGTTTGTGGTCCCAACTACTCAGGAGGCTGAGGTGGGAGGATCACTTGGGCCTGGGAGGTAGAAGTTGCAGTGAGCTAGATTGTCCCACTGTATTCTAGCCTTGGTGACAGAGTGAGACCCTGTCTCAAAAAAAAAAAGAAAAAGAAAAGATTTTATATACATATATTTTTTGGGAAGTAACTTCTAAATAATTCAGTGGAGAGGCAGAAAAAATATAAGCCTTTTATTGTTGCATTAAACAGTAGAAATATAGAACTCATATTTTATCATTTAGCCTCTAAAATAGCCAAATGTATAACTCGGAAGGAATCATGAAAAGGCTAGATGAAAAGCACCAGTCAGTTAAAATTAAGTTGTACATAAGCTTACCAAAGAATCTTTTTTGATAGGTGATTCAAGTGGTCCTGCAATTTGTTCCTTGATAAAGCAAATATCTTCTTCAGGGATGAGACCATAGCGTTCCATGACAGCCTTGAGTCCATTAGAATTAATTAGGTGCTCAAACATCTTAACTGAGCCTTGTTCATGCTAGGAAAAGTAAGCACAATATGATGTGTTATAGGTTCTAGCCCACTGAGGGCCCTGATTAACAAAATTATCCTCAATTCCAAGTAATTCTGAGATAAGGGTCTATTGCATATTAATTCTCTAGTTTCTAACCATAGTCTTAGGAACATTTTTGAAAACCTGTCAGATTTTTCACAATTTTACTAGTCTGCAAACCTTTTCCAAGTTGTATTATTTCATAAACATATTTAATGCATTTTATGATATAATATAGTACCTAAGTGAATATTACAAGATCATGTAGATAGAATTACATTTTAATAAATATCATCATAAAATTGAATTTTTTTCATCAGCCTTTGAACATGTGCAGTTATAAACTGTTAGCACTGCCATCTAGTGGTGAAAAGGAGTAGCTGCAAACTTGCCAGTAAAAAAAAAGATCTCAAATTGGCCTCAGTTTGCTTCTCTCTGCTCACTCATTCACAATCAATGTAAAGGAGCAAAAGAACTCCTGAAAACATCTGCCCTTTCTTAGGACCTACAAAAACTAAAATAAAAAACAAAACCTGAATTGTCCTATATTCTTTTTTTTTTTTTTTTTTTTTTAATAGGTAGGGAATCTGTTGCCCTGGCTAGAGTGCAGTGAGGTGATCATGGGCTCACTGCAGCCTTGAACTCCTGGGCTCAAGCAATTCTCCGACTTCAGCCTCCCGGGTAGCTGGGACCAAAGGTGCACACTACCCCACCCAGCTAATTTTTAAATTTTTTGTAGAGGCAGGGTCTTGCTTTGTTGCCCAGGTTAGTCTTGAATGCCTAGGCTCAAGTAATCCTCCTGCCTCAGCCTCCCAAAGTGGTGGGATTATAAGCACCTCACCCTATAACTATTTCTACCCCCGCCCCCAAACAGGAAACAATTCTTCCTCCAGAAACTACTCTTAAAAGCGGAATCAGGGTTGGGTATGGTGGCTCACACCTGTAATCCCAGCATTTTGGGAGGCCGAGGTGGGAGGATCTCTTTAGGTCAGGAGTTCAAGTTAGGCCAACATGGCAAAACCCCATCTCTACTAAAAAATACAAAAATTAGCCAGGCATGGTGACACACACCTATAATCCCAGCTACTTGGGAGGCTGAGGCAGGAGAATCACTTGAACCCAGGAGGCAGAGGTTGCAGCGAGCCAAATTTGCCCTGCACTCCAGCCTGGCCAGGCAATAGAGTGTCTCAAAAATAAATAAATAAATAAAAAACACAAAAACCAAAACAGAATCAGGCTGGGTGCAGTGGCTCATATTTGTAATCCCAGCATTTTGGGAGGAAGAGGCAGGAGGACTGCTTGGGCCCAGGAGTTTGAGACCAGCCTGGGCAACAAAGCAAGACCCTGTCTCTAGAAAAAAATTTAAGAATTGGCTGGGTATAGTGGCATGCGCCTGTGGTCCCAGATACTTGGGAGACTAAGGTGGGAGGATTGCTTAAGCCCAGGTGGTTGACGCTGCAGTTAGCTGTCTTCATGCCTGTACTCCAGCCTTGGCAACGGAGCAAGACCTTGTCTCCAAAAAAAAAAAAAGTTGAATCAAGATATATATATATATATATATATATATATATATATATATATATATATATATACACACACACACACACACACACACACACACACACACACACACATACACACACAAAGAGGAAAAATAGTAACTTTATAGTGGAGAAATTTGACAGACAATGCCTTAACCAAGTAAGCAGAATTAATATCATTGGTATTGGCTCAACTAGATTTTATGTGCCTCCTGAGGTGATACACTATCAGGGACACATCACTTTTTTTGTGTGTGGAGACAGAGTCTAGCTCTGTCACCCAGGCTGGAGTGCAGTGGCATGATCTTGGCTGACTGCAACCTCTGCCTCCCAGGTTCAAGCAATTCTCCTTCCTCAGCCTCTCAAGTAGGCGCATGCCACCACACTCAACTAATTTTTTTTTTTTGAGACGAAGTTTCACTCTTGTCACCCAGGCCAGAGTGAAATGGTATGATCTCAGCTCATTGCAACCTCCACCTCTGAGGTTCAGGCAATTCTCCTGCCTCAGCCTCCTGAGTACCTGGGAATATAGGTGTCCACCACCACACCCACCTAATTTTTTTTTTTTTTTTTTTGAGATGGAGTCTTGCTCTGCCAGGCTGGAGGGCAGTGGTGCCATCTTGGCTCACTGTAACCTCTGCCTCCTGGGTTCAAGCGATTCATCCACCTCAGCCTCCCAAGTAGCTGGGACCACAGGCGCGTGCCACCACACCTGGCTAATTTTTGTATTTTTAGTAGAGGCTGGGTTTCACTGTGTTGGCCAGAATGGTCTCCGTCTCTTGACCTCATGATCCGCCCACCTTGGCCTCCCAAAGTGCTGGGATTACAGGCGTGAGCCACTGCGCTGGCCCCACCTAATTTTTACATTTTTAGTAGTCACAGGGTTTTGCCATGTTGGCTGGGCTGGTCTCAAACTCCTGACCTCAGGTGATCCACCCACCTTTTCCTCCCAAAGTGCTGGGGTTACAGGTGTGACCCACCATGCCCGGCCTGGACACATCACTTTTGTGGCATTCTACCAAAAATGCACAGCTTGAATCTATGAGGAAGCATTACACTGAAACTCAAATTGAGGAAAGTTCCATAAAATAGCTCACTTGCTCTTTAAAAAATGACAAAGTCACCAAAGATAAAGACTGAAGAATTGGTCCACATCAAAAGAAACTAGAAAAATGGCAAGTAAATGCAATGTATAATTCTGGATCAGGGAAAAAAGTTTTTTTCCCCTTTTTCTATATGGACAATTGGTAAAATTTGAAAGTTTGAATTAGATAAGAGTACTGTATCAACATTTACTGATTTTTATAATTATACTATGGTTATAAAAGAAAATTTTTTTTAAGAAATACCCACTGAAGTATTTAGAAATAAAGTATTTCAACAATTTAACTTTCTTTTTTTTTTTTTTAAGACGGAGTCTCGCTCTATCGCCAGGCTGGAGTACAGTGGCGAGATGCCTGCTCACTGCAACTTCTGTTTTCCGGTTTCAAGCAATTCTCCTGCCTCAGCCTCCCAAGCAGCTGGGACTACCGGGGTGTGCCACCACGCCTGGCTGTTTTTTGTATTTTTAGTTGAGATAGGGTTTCACTGTGTTAGCCAGGATGGCCTTGATCTCCTGACCTCATGATGCCCCTGCCTCGGCCTCCCGAAGTGAACCGGGGGATGATCACAAAGAGGAGGTGATCACAAAAGTTGTCAGGAATGTTCATTGGGTTACAGAAATAATGTTAGTTAGTGATTGGCCACATATTGTTGAACTACAGGGTGTATGGCATTTAATGGTTACCTGGCATCCCACATAGCAGCTGGCTTCAAGAGGTAATAATTATTTAGCTCAAGGGAGAGTGAGATGATTGCTGTTCTATTTCAATGCCTCTCTGGGCCTGATAATGTAAAGGGGCTCATATTTCTCAAATAAAAATTTCTTTTTTTCTTTCCCAAGTAATAAGTGTGAAAACAGAACAGAATGCATAATGATTCATCACATATGTGAAGTTAATAAATGTTGGAGTTGGTATTACAGTCAGTAGGGATAGGATGAACTATTTAAAAATTTGATTTCTCCCATATACTTACACAAAAATAAATTGTACATGAGCTATGGATTTAAATGTAAAAGGTAAAATACTTAAAGGAAAAGACTTGGTAATGATTGAGTAGATCCTATTAGATCAACTGCAGGAGAAAATAGCTATAAGCTCTGGACAACTCCCTGAAGGTCCTGGAGAGCAAACAAAACCAAGCGGATGATAGACATCAATGCTTAGAAGGGAGAGGTACTGAGTGACATTCCAGTTTTATGGTTTTTAGCCTGAGGGCAGGCCCCAGGACAGAAAAACTGGTGAGAAACTATCCATTTTACTGGCTTGAAGAACCAGAGCACTTCATCAAAATTTAAAATGTCTGTTTTTCAAAAGGCACCATTAAAAATGAATTGGCAAGCCAGACACTGGGGAAAAATATTCACAACACATTTACCTAACAATATATATATAAGGAATTCCTGGCCTGGCGCGGTGGCTCACACCTGTAATTCCAGCACTTCGGGAGGCCGAGGCAGGTGGATCACGAACGAGGTCAGGGGTTCAAGACCAGCCTGGCCAACATAGTGAAACCCCATCTCTACCAGAAACAGAAAAAATTATCCGGTCGTGGTGGCAGGTGCCTGTAATCCTATCTACTTGGGAGGCTGAGGCAGGAGAATCACTTGAACCCGGGAGGCGGAGGTTGCAGTAAGGCGAGATCGCACCACTGCACTCCAGCCTGGGTTACAGTGCAAGACTCTGTGTCAAAAAAAAAAAAAAAAAAAGAATTCCTACAAATCAATAATCAAAGAGCAAGCAATCAAACTTTTTAAATGAGTAAAATGTTGAGAGTTCTTTGCAGAAGAAGACATATCAATAACAAAGTAAAGGCTGAGTGTGGTGGCTCACACTTGTAATCCCAGCAGTTTGGGAGGCCGAGGCAGGCAGATCACCTGAGGTCAGGAGTTCAAGACCAGCCTGATCAACATGGAGAAACCCCATCTTTACTAAAAATACAAAAATTAGCCGGGCATGGTGGCACATGCCTGTAATCCCAGCTACTCGAGAAGCTGAGGCAGGAAAATCGCTTGAACCTGGGAGGCGGAGGTTGCAGTGAGCCGGGATCGTGCCATTACACTCCAGCCTGGGCAACAACAGTGAAACTCCATCTCAAAGAAAATACTACTACTAGTAATAATAACAAAGTAAAAAGTACAGGAAATGGCATTCAATATACATTAGAAAATCAAACCACGAAATATCATTTGACACTCATTAGAACGGCTAATCTGAAAGACCAAATGTTGCTGAGGCTGTAAAACAACTGGAACTCCAATATGTTGCTGATGGGAGTGTAAAATGGTACAACCACATTGGAAAACTCTGGTAGTTTCTTATAGAATTAAACACATATCTACTATATGACCCAGCAATTCTAACTCCTAGGTTTTTACCTAAGCAAAATGAAAATGTATTTCTTTATTTTTATTTTTATAAAATAGATAATGTATTTCTGCTGAATGTATTTGTTTTAAAAAATTAACTTTCCACACCACAAAAACATAGAAAATGTATTTCTACCAAAATCTTGTACAATAATGTGCATAACAACCTTACTGATAACAGCCAAAACCTAAAAACAATCCAAATTCCAACAAAAGGAGAAAGGGTAAACAAATTGTGACTTATTCACACAATGTCACACTACCTAGGTGATAAAAAAGGGATCAACTACGGAGGCACATAACATGAACATACCTTAAAACCATTATGTTGAATAAATAAAGCAAGACATAAAATAGGACCTCCTGTACAATACTGCTTAATCAAGTCTAAGAACAACAAAATTCATTTATATTTGTAAAAATCAGAAGGTGACGATGGGGTGAGGGGCAGTGGGAATTGACTGAAAAAAAGCACATGAAAATTTTTCGGGAAGATGAAAATGTGCTATATCCTGACTAGGTAATAGTCATATGGATGTATACATTTGTCAAAACTCATTGAACTTAAGATATGGACAACTTATTGTATATGAACTATACCTCAAAAAATGAGAGAGAAAGAGAAAAAAAATTGACATGTAAGAAGTTTTCAATATATATTAACATCCTTTTCTACTCTCATTCCAGAAATGCAGTGTAGTTAAAAACTGGGGGGCCAATCTAATTTTACTTCTCAAAAATTGATTCAAAATATGGGACAACCACCTGCAAATGCCTAATTTTAAAATGGTTCATTTAATATACATGACTTAGCTGGTAACAGTTAGTTCATGGTCATATTAAATGTGTCAAAATTGGAGCTGGCCTTTTATTTCTTTATTATACAATAGTACAATGGAGTAGAAGGAGCATTAAGCTGGCAACTGGCTTTCTATTGCCGATTCCAGTATTTAACAGCTTTGTGATTTTTGATGCAGCAACACACTTCCAAGAATTTCAAGTTCCTTTATTTGTAAAAAGGAAGATAGGCCGGGCATGGTGTCTCACACCTGTAATTCCAGCACGTTGGGAGGCCAAGGCGGGCAGATCATGAAGTCAAGAGATCGAGACCATCCAGGTCAACACAGCAAAACCCCGTCTCTACTAAAAATACAAAAATTAGCTAGGTGTGGTGGCGTGTACCTGTAGTCCCAGCTACTTGGGAGGGTGAGACAGGAGAATTGCTTGAACCGGGAGGCAGAGGTTGCAGTGAGCCGAGATTACACTACTGCACTCCAGCCTGATGACAGAGCAAGACTCCATCTTATGAAAAAAAAAAAGGAGATAATGATAACTTCCTTACAGACTACTGTGAGGATCAAACAAAAACATATATATATGTGTGTGTGTGTGTGAATTAAAGCACCCTGGACACTGTAATGGGAAAGTATTCTCTAACACAGTAGTAGAACCAAACAGATAAATTAACTATAACCTGCTTAAATAGTCTTTCTTTTATTAACTATTGAATGTATGAGTACATACTGTCCATTTCACCTCCGGGCGAGCAAGTGGAATAAATCGTCCATCAAACATGTGAGAAAATGGCCCATGACCTTAAAAACAAAAGCAGCCTTAGAATAAGAAGAACATCTGTAAATCGACAAAAACTGAATTTTTTTTTTTTTTTGAGACAGTTTCACTCTTGTTGCCCAAGCTGGAGTGCAATGGTGCGATCTTGGGTCACCACAACCTCTGCTTCCTGGGTTCAAGCAATCCTCCTGCCTCAGCCTCTCAAGTAGCTGGGATTATAGGCATGTACCACAGCACCCGGTTAATTTTCTATTTTTAGTAGAGATGGGGTTTCACCATGTTGGTCAGGCTGGTCTCAAACTCCTGACCTCAGGGGATCCGCTCACCTCAGCCTCCCAAAAGTGCTGGGATTACAGGCATGAGCCACCGCACCCAGCCAAAACTAAATTCTTTAATCTTTTTAGTTTAACTTGAATAGCAACAGAAATTAACGATCTAAAAATACAATCACAAACAGGGACAAATCCTTCCTTCCTATTTCTAAAACAAGAGAACAGGAAGTAAAAACATATGGAAAAGTAAGCTCTCCATCAAGTAATCTCCAGTCACCAGGGCTTACATAAGCTGATAAAAGGGCAGTTTTGTTTGTTTTTTTGAAGAGACAGAGTCTTACTATGTTGTTCAGGCTGGAGTGCAGTGACTACTCACAAGCATGATCATTATGCACTATAGCCTTAAACTCCTGACCTCAAGTCATCCTGCCTCAGCCACCTGAATAGCTGGGACTACAGGCATGCACCACCATGCAGGGCTTGATAAATGGATAATTTTGTGTAACTAAAAAGAATGTTAATGCCAAAAACTTTTTTGAAATCTTCAGATCGAAAATATTTGGATTAAAATAACAGTTTTAAGAAAATCCACTGGGGCCAGGTGTGGTAGCTCATGCCTGTAATCCCAGCACTTTGGGAAGCCGAGGCAGGTGGATCACTTGAAGTCAGGAGTTCGAGACTAGCCTGGCCAACATGATAAAAACCCTGTCTCTGCTAAAAAGACAAAAATTAGGGCATGATGGCGGCTGCCTGTAATCTCAGCTACTCAGGAGGCTGAGGCACGAGAATCTTTTGAACCCAGCAGGCAGAGGTTGCAGTGAGCTGAGAATGAGCAACTGCACTCCAGTCTGGGCAACAGAGCGAGGCAAGACTATCTCAAAAAAGAAAAAAAAAAAAACTTGTAGCAAAGATGTTTAACATGAGAAATTCACTGAAAGATGCCAAGAAAGTAAAATAGCAATGTTTTCTACTTACGAATCGTTCTAGGAAGAAGCAATGGTACATTTATACTAATGTCAATTCATGAATTAAAATACAATTTCCATATTCTCTTGGTTGATCTGCTTTTTTAATGTCAAAGAGAGGTAACATATGTTATGATTTTACATAACAACTTTGGCTCTTTGTACAGCTTACCAAGATCATGACAAAGCCCAGCAATCTGAACACAGAGCATATCTCGTTCACTGATCTGCAGCTCTGGTTGTTTTTCACACAGTGCTTGAACTAGACATCCTGCTAGATACCCCACCCTGCAGAGCAAAAACACAAAAAGTCACTCTTCCGTTTGAAAGAGGAGTGTTAAGAACTGCAGTATGTTTCCTCAAACATTCTAACATGTATAGGGCAACTTTACAGAACAGTCTATTTCAGAACTAGGCAGGAACACACACAAACAGAATCCCAAAAGCAGGACCTCTGGCTCAATATCACCAATCATTAGAAGAATGCAAGTTGAAACCACAGTGAGATACCACTTAGGTATCTTAGGTACTATTAAAAAAAGAAAACTAGAAAATAGCAAAAATATCAAGTGTTGGCCATGATGTGGAGAACTTGGAACCCTGTGCACTGTTAGTGGAATGTATTATGGTATAGCTGCCATGGGAAACAGTATGGGTACTCCACAAAAATAAAAAATGGAATTAACACAGTGATTTAGCAATTTCACTTCTGGGTATATACCCATAATAACTGAAAGTAGGGTCTTGAAAAGATTGGCTGGGCTCAGTGGCTCACATCTGTAATCCCAGCACTTGGAGAGGCCAAGGCGGGCAGATCACTTGAGGTCAGGAGTTTTGAGACCAGCCTGGCCTACATGTTGAAGCCCCATCTCTACTAAAAAATACAAAAATTAGCTGGGTGTGCTGGTGGGCACCTGTAATCCCAGCTACTTGGGAGGCTGAGGCAGAAGAATTGCTTGAATCCAGGAGGCAAAGGTTGCAGTAAGCCAAGACTGTGCCACTGCAATCCAGTCTGGGCAACAGAGGAAGACTCTGTCTCAAAAAAAAAAAAGAAAAAAGAAAAGAAAAGATATTTGCACAGACATGTTCATAGCAGCACTACTCAAAATAGCCAAGAGCTGAAAGCAGCAGGTATTCATCCACAAATGAATGTTTAAACAAAATGCAGTATGTACGTATGATAAAATATTATTCAGCCTTAAAAAGTAAGAAAATATTGACACATGCTGCAACATAGATGAACCTTGAGGAAATTATGCTAAGTGAAATAAGCCAGTGACAAAAAGACACATATTGTATGATTTCACTAAGATGAGATACCTAGAGTAGTCAAATTCATAAACAGAAAGTAGAATGGTAGTTACTAGGGAGCTGCAGGGAGGGGGATGTGAAGAGTGAAGAGTTGTTGTTTAATACATACATACAGTTTAGGGTTTGTTTTTTTTTTGAGATGGAGTCTTGCTGTGTTGCCCAGGCTGGAGTCAAGTGGCCTAATCTCAGCTCACTAAAACCTCGGGAGTAGGTGAAATTATAGGCGCACGACACCATGCCCAACTGTTTTTTTATTTTTAGTAGAGGCGGGGTTTCACCATGTCACCCATGCTGACCTTGAACTCCTGACCTTAGGTGATCCGCTGGCCTCGGCCTCCCAAAGTGCTGGAATTACAGGTGTGAGCCACCACGCCTGGCAAATTTCAGTTTTGTAAGATGAAGAGTTTTGGCAATCGATTGGTTGCACAATGTGAATGCATTTAACCTTACTAAACTGTACACTTAAAAACAGTTAAGACCGTATATTTTCTATTCTGTGTATTTTTTTTTAAGACAGAGTGTTACTCTGTCACCCAGGCTGAAGTGCAGTGGTGTGGTCTCAGCTCACTGCAACCTCTACCTCCCAGGTTCAAGCGATTCTCCTGCCTCAGTCTCCCAAGTAGCTGGGACTACAGGCATGTGCCACCACACCCAGCTAATTTTTGTATTTTTAGTAGAGATGGGGTTTCACTATGTTGGCCAGGCTGGTCCCGAACTCCTGACCTTGTGATCTGCTGGTCTCGGCCTCTCAAAGTGTTAGGATTATAGGCGTGAGCCTCTGCGTCCAGCCTTATTCTGTGTATTTTACCACAATTTTTTTTTAAAGTAGGAATATCTGGCTTTGTAATGTTTACAACATAGATTGGAGATGAAGTGCTTAAATGTACTTTCAGCACTTCCATCTGAGTCATTCCTAAATAAATACAATATCATTCTTTTACCCTGAACTCTGACAGTTGCTATCTTTTTGTAGTTTGGTAGGACTTAGTAAGTGTTGGATAAATATTTATTGATGAATGAACATTTGAGTATAGACACGTGTTTTGGCTAACTAAAAATGCTTCCACACAAAAAACCAAAGTAATACACTGTTGAGTACTTCATGAAAATCTGGAAGACTGTCTGTTCTTCCCTGTCCACTTCCTCCTGGCTCTACACTGAACAGTGGAAAAGCAGACCCAAGTCTCAGCTTATAGAGGCACCACCTGTTCTAAAATTATGAATCCTTTTTTAACTTATACATTTCCTGATAGGTAAGAAAATGATCTGATTTGAAAAAGCAACTATGTACCAGGGTACACAGAGAATACAGAAAATTAAATAATCAAATATATATAATTAGTCGTATCAGTAACCAACTCTATTAGCTTTTTTTTTTTTTTTTTTTTGAGACGGAGTCTCACTCTGTTGCCCAGGTTGGAGTGCAATGGTGCTATCACAGTTCACTGCAACCTCTGCCTCCCTGGTTCAAGCCATTCTCTTGCTTCAGCCTCCCGAGTAGCTGGGATTGCAGGCATGCGCCACTGTGCCTGGCTAATTTTTGTATTTTTAGTAGAGACGGGTGTTTTACCATGTTTGTTAGGCTGGTCTTGAACTCATGACCTCAAGTGATCCACCTGCCTGTCCTCCCAAAGTGCTGGGATTGGCCGGGAGTGGTAGCTCACACCTATAAACTCAGCACTTTGGGAGGCCGAGGTGGGTGGATCTCGAGGTCAAGAGATAGAAATCATCCTGGCCAACATGCTGAAACCCTGTCTCTACTAAAAATACAAAAATTAGCCGGGCGTGGTGGTGGGTGCGTATAATCCCAGCTACTCGGGAGGCTGAGGCAGGAGAATTCCATGAACCCAGGAGGTGGAGGTTGCAGTGAGTCGAGATTGCACCACTGCACTCGAGCCTGAGTACCAGAGTGAGACTCTGTCTCAACAACAACAACAACAACAACAACAACAAAAAGTGTTGAGATTACAGGTGTGAACCACTGCACCAAGCCCCCATTAGCTTTTAATTAACATTTAAACACAAATCCAACTGACCTGTCTATAGATACTTTCATTAGTTTTCCAGGAAAGATCTGAGGTGCTTGATAAGAATACATAAAATAATTAAAATGCAACAAGGTAAATAAAAAGTCCCGATTTTCTCACCAATGAAATCAGGACATTAGCATCATTTTGTAAAACTACTTATTCTTTAAAAGATTAAGACAGGGCTGGGCGAGGTGGCTCACCCCTGTAATTACAGTACCTTAGGAGGCCGAGGCAGGTGGATCACCTGAGGTCAGGAGTTTGAGACCAGCCTGGCCAACATGGTGAAACCCCGTCTGTATTAAAAATACAGAAACCAACTGGGTGTGGTGGTGGGCGACTGTAACCCCAGCTACTTGGGAGGCTGAGGCAGGAAAATTGCTTGAACCTGGTAGGAGGAGGCTGTAGTGAGCCAAGATAGCACAACTGCACTCCAGCCTGCATGACAGAGCGAGACTCCATCTCAAAAAAAAAAAAAATTAAGACAACTTTTCCTTTTTTTCTTTTTTTTGTTTTTTTTGAGATAGAGTTTTGCTCTTGTTGCCCAGGCTGGAGTGCAATGGCACGATCTCAGCTCACTACAACCTCCACTTCCTGGGTTCAAGTGATCCTCCTGCCTCAGCTTCTTAAGTAGCTAGGATTACAGGCATACACTACCACGCCTGGCTGATTTTGTATTTTTAGTAGAGATGGGTTTTCACCATACTGGCCAGGCTGGTCTTGAACTCCTGACCTCAGGTGATCCTCCCTCGTTGGCCTCCCAAAGTGCTGGGATTATAGGTGTGAGCCACCATGCCTGGCCTGAGACAGCTATCTCATGAGACAGAGAAAATACTTAAAAACTGCAAGTTCCCCACCCCATTCCCTTCTTACCCTAGACTATGCTCAAATCGATTGTGTGAAGCTCCTGGAAAAACATAATAACCGCCTCCCAGCTGTTTGATATATCGAAGACGTTGAAATTGAGGCGTATCAATGATTCGGACGAGGAGAGGGTGGAGCTCAATGTGGCCATGGATAGGATCATTAATTACCTAGAAAAGTATGTTTAATTAATATGAGTAACAACATAAGTCCACCTGAAGTTTTTGTGCAGCCATTCCTAACTATAGTGCAAAGTCAAAGCTATTTAATTTTTCAAGTAAAAATACTAAGGGATTCTACACAAGCGGAGTAAAAAAAAAAAAAAGATAAAAAAAATACTAAGGGAAATGACAAGATATTAACATCATTACCTTATTTACATATCACTACCAGACAGATCAAGTATATTGGATCTGAGTATATTTTACTTCTTCTTAATGGATTCTAATCACAGAAAAATAAGGATTTCAATCTTTTTATTATGTATATGACTTAATTAGTCTTTAATAAGTTTGTCTTATATTCAACTTATACATACTCATTTCTATTTAAACACATTCTTTCACATCATGTAAGTCATATCACTATAGGCAATATGTCTAAACTTTTTTGAGACGGAATCTCACTCCGTCCTGCCCAGGCTGGAGTGCAGTGACATGATCTTGGCTTACTGCAACCTCAGCCTCCCAGGTTCAAGCTATTCTCCTGCCTCAGCCTCCTGAGTAGCTGGGACTACAGGCGTGTGCCACCATGCCCAGCTAATTTTTGTATTTTCAGTAGAGACAGGGTTTTACATGTTGGCCAAGCTGGTCTCAAACTCCTGACCTCAAGTGATCCACCCACTTCAGCCTCCCAAAATGCTGGGATTACAGGCATGAGCCATCTCGCCCAGTCTAATTTTTTTTTCTAAATGTATCTATACAGTACTCATCATTAAAATAGGAAGGAAAGAAGGAAGGGAGGCAAAGAAAGAAGGATGGAAATTCCTCTACCATGTAGATAATAAATCATACAGGTCCAAGTGCAGTGGCTCACATCTGTAATCCCAACACTTAGGAGGCCAAGAGTTTGAGACCAGCCTAGGCAACATAGTGAGACCACATTGCTTAAAAAAAAAAAAAAAAAAAGACGCAGTGGCACACATCTGTAGTCCCAGGTCCTCCAGAGGCTGAGGTAGGAAGATTCTTTAAGCCCCAGGGCATTAAGGCTGCAGTAAGCTATTATTGTGCACAACACTTCAGACCAGGTGACAGAGAGAAACTCTGTCTCCAAAAAAGAAGAAAAAAAGAAATAAAATAATTTTGTATCACTGAACAATGTGTTTGTGTGTGTGAGTATTGTTTTTGTTAGAGACAGGGTCTTGCTTTCTCACCAGGCTGCAGTGCTCTGGCTATTCACAGGCACAATCATAGCTTACTGTAGCCTCAAATTCCGAGGCTCAAGGGATCCTCTTGCCTCAGCCTCCCAAATAGCTGGGACTACAGGCATGTACCACCATGCCTAGCTAATTTATTTTTTTTCTTTGGGGAGACAAGGTCTTGCTATATTGCCCAGGCTGGTCTCCAACTCCTGGCCTCAAGCAATCATTGTACCTTTGGCTTCCCAAAGGGCTTTTTTTTTGTTGTTTTAATCATTTTTACCATAGTTATTATCTGCCTTTTCTAAGTTTAGATATACAAATACTTATCACTGTGTCACAACTGCCTACAGCAGAAGCCTATTGATCCTAGACTCTAATTCTAGGTAAGTATTTTGTTTTGTAACACGCAAATACTTAACCTCAGATTAGAGTCTAGGATCAGTAGGCTCCTGCTGTAGGCAACTGTAACACAGTGGTAAGTATTTGTATATCTAAACTTAGAAAAGGCCGAGTATAACTATGGTAAAAATGATTTCTTTAAAGCCCTTTGGGAGGCCAAAGGTGCAATGATTGCTTGAGGCCAGGAGTTGAGACCAGCCTGGAGTGTAGGAGCAATACACCCTATTATATAGCCTAGGTATGTAGAAGGCTATACCATCTAGGTTTGTGTAAACACACTCTGTGTTACCATAATGATGAAACTGCTTAATGACACATTTCTCAGAATGTATCCTCATCATTAAGCAGCAGATGACTATAGCTCAATTCAACTTGGGTATTGACAGCGTGAGTCAAGTAATGACTAGAATTTACAACTCTGTTAAACAATATATATGTATGTTAATATATAACAGAGAGACATATGGTTGATATTTGGTGATTATTATTTTTTCATCCTGCTATAAAACCACTTTATTATATTAATAAAATATATCAAGTTTAGTCATTTGGAATAATACACCACAAATGAGGTCAAAGTATCTCAGGAATAGAAGAAACCATGAATGCCATCATTTAACTCTGTAAATATTCTTATCAAAAAAGAAAAACTTCTGCAATCTTTAAATATTTGAAAATCAAATACTGGTGGCTGGGTGCAGTGGCTCACTCCTGTTAATCCCAGCACTTTGGGACAACGGGGTAGGCAGATCACTTGAGGTCAAGAGTTTGGAGTTTGACACCAGCATGGCCAAACTGGTGAAACACCATCTCTACTAAAAATACAAAAATTAGCTGGGTGTGGTGGCACATGCCTGTAGTTCCAGCTACTTGGAAGCCTGAGGCAGGAGAATCACTTGAACCTGGAAGGCGGAGGTTGCAGTGAGCCGAGACTGTGCCACTGCACTCCTGCCTGGGCAACAGAGCCGGACTTCGTCTGAAAACAAAAAAACAAAAAAACAAAAAACCCCCAAAAAACAAAGATTCATTGATATATTTTTTCTTTTTTTTTTCACTGATACATTTGAAAAATTAGTCCTTGTTATGTCAAACACTGCACTTCCTCTTCACCATTACAAAATCTCAGCTTCAGAGGTCAACTGTACTAAATTTAGCATGAAGTATACTATGTCAAGAACAAAACATGGTGACCTTGGATTTGGCAATGGTTTCCTAAATACAATACTAAAAGTACAAGACACAAAAGAACAAAATATATATATATTGGAATACACAAAAATTTGAAACTTTTGTAATCCAAAGAACACCACCACGAAAGTAAAAAGACAACCCACAGATTAGGAAAAAATATTTGTGTATCATAGCTCCCGTAAGGATTTACATCCAGACTATATAAAGAGCTCTTACAACTCAAATTATGTGTGATTGAACAAAACTGTGAACTTCCTAAAAAAACTGTCTTACATACTAAAAATAAGTGAATCATAAGACTTGTGAATTATATCTCAATAAAGCTATTTATATTTTAAGTATCAAATTCGGGTAGAAATCCTTGAGGGCTGCAATTGAGTAGTGAACTAGGTCAATTCTTTGTTGAACTGCACTGCTGATGAAGTCAAATTCGATTAAGGTATTGATTTCATTACTAGGCAGTGATTGAGTAGTTTGAAAATCTATTTCCAACAACGTCATTTATAATTTAAAAATGAGATTAAACAATTTTTTTTTTTTTGAGACAGGGTCTCACCCTGTTGCCCAGGCTAGAGTGCAGTGGCGTAATCACAGTTCAATGAAGCCTCAACCTCCCCAGTCTCAGGTGATTTTACTAAATCAGCCTCCCAAGTAGCTGGAACTACAGGTGTGCACCATCACTAGCTAATTTTTCTATTGTTTGCAGATGGAGTTTCGTTGTGTTGCCCAGGCTGGTCTTGAACTTAAGGGCTAAAGTGATCCACTCACCTCAGCTTCTCCAACTGCTGGGATTATAGGTGTGAGCCACTACGCCTAGCCAACAATGTTGTTTTTAAGGAAAAACAGAAAAAAGAAAAGTGGGCAACTGAAACCACTATCTTAAATATTATTTCAAAAATATCTTCCTGGCGGGTCATGGTGGCTCACGTCTGTAATCCCAGCACTTTGGGAAGCCAAGGCAGGCGTATCACAAGGTCAAGAGTTCATGATCAGCCTGGCCAACATAGTGAAAACCCATCTCTACTAAAAATAAAACAATTAGCTGGGTGTGGTGATGCACACTTGTAATCCTAATCCCAGCTACTGAGGAGGCATAAACAGGAGAATTGCTTGAACCGGAAAGGTGGAGGTTGCAGTGAGGCAAGATCACATCACTGCACTCCAGCCTGGGGACAAAGCCAGACTCCATCACAAAAAAGTAATTAAAAAAAGAATCTTGGCCAGGCGTAGTGGCTCATGATTGTAATCCCAGCACTCTGGGAGGCCGAGGTGGGTGGATCACGAGGTCAGGAGTTCAAGCTCAGCCTGGCCAAGATGGTGAAATCGCATCTCTATTAAAAATACAAAAATTAGCATGGCACGGTGGCAGGTGCCTGTAATCCCAGCTACTTGGGAGGCTGAGGCAGGAGAATTGTTTGAACCCGGGCAGCAGAGGTTGCAGTGAGCCAAGACCGCACCACTGCACTCCAGCCTGGGCAACAGAGCAAGACTCCAACTCAAAAAAAAAAAAAAATCTTATTGCTGCTAATGGTAATTGTGAAAATGTGGTCACAGAGATTTCCTGAGATGATCTGACCTAATGAAGAAATCTCACCCTTCCTATGCCCTGCCTGAAGAGAACACCCTGTGCTGCTGCTACTGAGGAAGGGCAAAACATAAGACAGCAACTTTCTTCCAACTGCAGGACAAGATATTTAGACATCACTTTTGATGTGTCCATTCTATTTACTTCTCAGTGATGAGAATTAAGTTTTTGGTTTTTTTTTTTTTTTTTTAGATGGAGTTTCACTCTTGTTGTCCAGGCTAGGGTGAAGTGGCTCCATCTCAGCTCACCTCAACCTCTGCCTCCCTTCATTGCTTGAACTGGTCTGAGAATGAAGTATTTTAATATTAGGTTCCTCTGGCCAGGCACGATGGCTCACGCCTGTAATCCCAGCACTTTAGGAGGCCAGGGTGAGCAGATCATGAGGTCAAGAGATTGAGACCATCCTGGACAACATAGTGAAACCTCATCTCTACTAAAAATACAAAAATTACTCACACCTGTAATCCCAGCACTTGGGAAGCCAAGGCAGGTGGATCACGAGGTCAAAAGATTGAGACCATCCTGACCAACATGGTGAAACCCTGTCTCTACTAAAACATACAAAAATTAGCCGAGTGCGGTGGTGTTCGCTTGTAGTCCCAGCTACTCAAGAGGCTGAGGTGGAAGAACCACCTGAACCAGGAGGCAGAGGTTGCAGCGAGCCAAGATTGCACCACTGCGCTCCAGCCTGATGTCAGAGCAACACACCATCTCCAAAAAAAAAATTAAAAAATTAGCTGGGCGTGGTGGCACACACCTGTAGTCCCAGCTACTCAGGAGGTTGAGGCAGGAGAATTGATTGAACCTGGGAGGCAGAGGTTGCGGTGAGCCAAGATCAAGCCACTGCACTCCATGCTGGTGACAGACCAAGAGTCTGCCTCAAAAAAAAAAAAGATTTCTTCTTCAGAAAGGGCTAGGATTTTATTATTCCTCAAGTAAAATATTTGCTACAGGAATTACTAATTTGTCTATTAAAAAAACATTATTATCGAGTTGAACCAAAGATGTTCATTAATATTTTCAGACATGATTGTCCATAGAAAATAAGCCTAGGCCAGGCATGGTGGCTCACGCCTGTAGTCCCAGCACTTTGGGAGGCCGAGGTGGGCAGATCATGAGGTCAGGAATTTGCGACCAGCCTGGCCAACATGGTGAAACCCCATCTCTATAAAAATACAAAAAAAAAAAAAAAAAAAAATTAGCCAGGCGTGGTGGCAGGCTCCTGTAATCCCAGCTACTTCAGAGGCTGAGGCAGAAGAATCATTTGAACCTGGGAGGCAGAGTTATGGTGAGCTGAGACTGCGCCACTGCACTCCAACTCAGCAACAAAGCAATACTCTATCTCAAAAAAAAAGAAAAGAAAAAGAAAGAAAATAAGCCTGTAGGCCGGGCATGGTGGCTCACACCTGTAATCTCAGCACTTTGGTAGGCCAAGGCAGATGGATCACATGAGGTCAGGAGTTCGAGACCAGCCTGACCAATATGGCAAAACTGTCTCTATTACAAAAATTAGTTGGGCATGGTAGCATATACCTGTAGTCCCAGCTACTCAGGAGGCTGAGAAAAAAGAATCACTTGAACCTGGGAGGCAGAGGTTGTAGTTAGCTGAGATTGCACCATTGCACTCCAGCCTTGATGACAGAAAGAGAATCCATCTCAAAAAAAGAAAAAAAAAAAAAAAAAAGAAAGTCTGTAACTTGCAAAAGCAAAATTAAAATATGTATTCTTATAGGGAGGGATCTGAAATAACTCAAATACTATATATCACATGTATTAAAAAAAACAGTGAAAAATGCAAATGAGTGGGCAAAAAAGCACAAAAAGAGAAGATATCCTACATTTTCTTTCAGGTCTGAAACTAAGTTTTCTTAACCTAGGAATGTCAAAAGAGTAAATAAGGTGTATTTCCTGTCACTAACAAAACAAGAAACATTTCATCTAGTATAGTATTAGAATCACTCTGAAGAGCTTGTGAAAAATACACATTCTGGCCAGGTGTGGTGGCTCACACCTGTATTACCAGCACTTTGGGAGGCCAAGGCAGGCAGATCACTTGAGGTCAGGAGTTTGACACCAGCCTGGCCAACATGGTGAAACCCTAACTCTACTAAAAATACAAAAACATTAGCCAGGCATGGTGGTGTATGCCTGTAATCCCAGCTACTTGGGAGGCCAAGTTAGGAGAATCACTTGATCCTGAGAGGCAGAGGTTGCACTGAGACAAGATGGCACCATTGAACCCCAGCCTGGGTGATGGAGCAAGATTATGCCTCAAAAAGAGGGGAAAAAAAAGGTGAGGCTCTGTCTCAAAAAATAAAATAAAAAAGTCTAAAAAATATGTAAAACAATTCTATACATTGTTTTTGGATATACATAAATATGTACCAAGAGTAAAAACCACTCATGATAATGATAAACACCAAATTCAGGATGATGCCTACTTCTAGGGAAGAAAGGCCAGAAACAGAAATAAATATAAACAGGGCCAGGCGAGGAGGCTCACATCTGTAATCCTAGAACTTTGGGAGGCCAAAGCAGGCCAGGAGTTTGAGACCAGCCTGGCAATACAGGAAGACCATGTCTCTACAAAAAATACAAAAATTAGCCAGGTATGGTGGTGTGCACCCATAATAGTCCAAGCTACTGGGGTGGCTGAGATGGGAGGATCACTTGAGCCAGGAAGATGGAGGTTGCAGTGAGCTGAGATTGCACCACTGTACTCCAGCCTGGATGACAGAGCATGACCCATTTCATTAAAAAAAAAACAAAAAAAAAAGGTACAAAGGGGATCTTCAATAGTTTCTAATATTTTGCTCTAAAAATAACAGATTTGAAGCAAATTAGGCAAAATATTAAGATTTGACAAGTCGGGTAGTGGTCTACTTATGCTTTCCTGTATGCTTAACATATTTTAGTTCTTCTGATTTAAATACTCATTTCAGAAAGTGTAGTAAGTTTAGAAAAGATACACTACTCACAATTCCATCACTGAGAAGCAGATTTCCTCCTATTTTCTTCAAAATGAATGTTACATAATTGATTTATATCACTTTATATTCCAAAAACATAACAAACTCAGATCCTCTTACCTTCATTGTATCTATGTGGATTTGACTCATTCGCTGGATATAACTAAGCAGCCTCTTCCTCTCCCACAAGCAACTAAAATTACAATAGGATAAGCAAGTCTATCATTATTTGCTTAACGATAATCCCTGCAATATATAGTAGTACATAACCAACTTTAGATTACTTACACTAACAGAGAAGTTAGATTGGAAGGAACAATCAATAATTCAAACATACTCCTCCTCAAAAGCCTCTCCTTCCTTTGTTCCTAAAATAGGGCATTCTCCTGCTGAATCAATGTAGGCCTCCCCCAGGCTTCTGTCCCTGATTCTCTTCTCTCTTGGTAAACTTAAGACTTGAAAAACTCCACGTCTCTTTCATGTCTACTCAATGCTCAAGCTGTACTTCATTTTAACCAAACTGAAGTCAACATCTACACTCATAATCCTGGATTGATTTATGAGCACCAGGTATGACTCAAGCATGAATGAAATACATATGAAGGCTTTAACTTTATTTATGTTCATTTTCCATTGTCAGTAATCCCTCATAATGCTCCAGTTTCAGGAAAATACGTAATGGGAATTAAATATGAACAGCTCAAAGTCTTGTGATTTATTATTCTACTTCATTTACAATTACTAGTTGGGCCCAGTATATCATCCTCCCCCCGACTGGGTGTCAACACGGAGTGCAGGCAAAGGGTTTTATTGATCTACTAGCTAACTAGATTTAAAAAAAGTATCTTCTATAAATCATACATAGACTTGGAGTCAGAAGCACCACACTGGCCTCTATGGTGCACCCTGAGACCCATGGTAATAAGAACACCTAAGGATGATTTATTGGGATGCACAGAGGCATTATTACAACTGATAAACTGAAGCACCATATTTTGTGTTTTCCTATTCCCCTATCATCCTCATCAGTTTGACATAACAAGTACAGCACAAACCAGGTTTTCAGAAGTACTTATAGGTGGACTCAGGTTAAGGGGAGTCACATAGTTGAGCATAACCAGAGTAATAGCATAAAATATCAAACCTAAACTAACCCCATGACTACCTAATATTTTCCTAAACTGACACTCAGTATTCATCACTTAAAACCAAGAAATTGGGCTGGGTACAGTGGCTCATGCCTGTAATCCTAGCACTTTGGGAGGCCGAGGTGGGCGGATCACGAGGTCAAGATATCAAGACCATCCTGGCCAACATGGTGAAACCCCATCTCTACTAAAATTACAAAAAAAATTAGCCGGGCGTGGTGGCACGCAACTGTGGTCCCAGCTACTCGAGAGGCTGAGGCGGAAAAATCGCTTGAACCCGGGAGGCGGAGGTTGCAGTGAGCCGAGATCACACCACTACACTCCAGCCTGGTGACAGAGCAAGACTCCGTCTCAAAAAAAAAAAAAAAAAAAAAAACCCCAAAAATTGGCTGGGCGCGGTGGCTTACACCTGCAATCCCAGCACTTTGGGAAGCCAAGGTAGGCAGGAGTTTGAGACCAGCCTGACCAACATGGAGAAATCCTGTCTCTACTAAAAATACAAAATTAGACCGGCATGGTGGTGCATGCCTATAATCCCAGCTGCTTTGGAGACTGAGGCAGGAGAATTGCTTGAACCCAAGAGGCAGAACTTGTGGTGAGCCGAGATGGCGCCATTGCACTCCAGCCTGGGCAACAAGAGCGAAACTCTGTCTCAAAAAAAAAAAAAACTCAGGCTGGGCACGGTGGCTCATGCCTGTAATCCCAGCACTTTGGGAGGCCAAGGCAGGCGGATCACAAGGTCAGGAGTTCAACACCAGCCTAGCCAACAGGGTGAAACCCCATCTCTACCAAAAAAACAAAAATTAGCCGGGTGTGGTGACGGGTGCCTGTAGTTCCAGCTACTAGGGAGGCTGAGGCAGGAGAATCTCTTGAACCCGGGAAGCAAAGGTTGCAATGAGCAGAGATTGTACTGCTGCACTCCAGCCTCAGTGACAGAGCAAGACTCCAACTCAAAAAGAAAAAAAAACCTCAAAAATCACTGATTACAGTATATAAAAATAACCACCCAAAACCTGGGGGTTGTTTTGCTTAGCCAAGTACATGGCATTAAATCAAGATTTAAAGTAGTCATGGGCCAGGATACTTAGACTATAAAAGAATTTTATTCCTGTGTTCCAACATTTCTGAAATTTAATGCTTCTTACAACTGCCGTGTACATTTAATGTGACAATGTTTCTTACTTCTTTAAAACACCTTTATAAATCAATGGTTGGTCATAAAATTGAGAGCCTAATTAGGAGTGCTTGTCTAAGCTGGATTCTCCCTAGAAAGCAGAGTCCAGGATAAGAGCTTGCAAGTAATTAATCTTGGGGTGTGAACCCTGGGCACAGGGGTTGGCGGGTCTAGGAAGGGTAAAATAGAAAATTAGATAAAAACACTGCAAAGGTCCATTAACAAGTTGACTGCATTGGTAGTACTGTGAGCAATTTAATGGAGTGGTGGGTAGGGCTGATCCCACTGGCAACCTGTAAGGCACCACTGTCCAGTAGAACTTTCTGCAATGATGGAAATGTTCTATATCTGCTGTGTCCAACACAGTATCCACTAGCCATAGTGACTACTGAGTACTTAAAATATGACTAGTGTAACTGAGGATTTTTTTAATTGACTTCTAATTAATTTAAACATGAAGCTAATTGTTATCATATAGAACAATACAGCTCTAAGGAGTCCTACAGAATTTGAGTTATGAGGTGGGGCACAGAGATGTTGCAATATAGTATACCTTCTGGAATTTTGTCTGTTTTGTTCACTCATGTGCCCCAAGTTCATAGAAGAATGCCTAGTACAGTGAGCCTTCCAAAAATACTGACTGAATGAATCAATAGCACTTGGGTCCACAAAGATGCACATGGCTTCCTTGAAAAGAAAGACTATATTAGAACAAATTCCATTCAGTTCAAATAGTAAGCAACTATTATATACAAGAAACAAGTAATAAGGGGGACTTTGAGAGGACTGAGAGGGTTGAAATGCGGTTATGAAAGAGCCATGCTGGGCGCAGTGACTCATGCCTGTAATCCCAACACTTTGGGAGGCTGAGGTGGGAAGATCATGAAGTCAGGAGTTCAAGACCAGCCTGGCCAACATAGTGAAACCCTGTCCCTACTAAAAATACAAAAATTAGCCAGGCATGGTGGCGCACGTCTATAGTCCCAGCTACTTGGGAAGCTGAGGCAGGAGAATCACTTGAACCTAAGAGGTGGAGGTTACAGTGAGCCAAGATCACACCACTGCACTCCAGCCTGAGTGGCAAGATTCCGTCTCAAAAAAAATAAAAAAGAGCCAAGATAAAGTCCCTGGAGATTCTAATCCAAAGGATATTTACTGAAAGTCAGTTAAGGTTATGTGTTCTTTTTTTTTTTTTTTCCCACCAGAGGCCCACTGCATTCCTAGAAGAAGGTTTCACAATCTACTTCCGGTATCAATTACTAAGTAACACTAAGTGAAGTAATTTAGTATAATTCTTTGTTTTGATTCTTGGTTACTGTTACCACAAACAACATGTAACTAAGTGAAATTTCAGAAGAGAAGACCATATTTCTGTTGCCAATTCTGTAATAGAAACAAAATCTTCACTTTAAGAAGTATTTAAACACCAGATCCTCAACTGAGATCTTTAAAGGAGCCCCACTCTAATCTAGACTCTAGAACTTTCAGCCATACATAGAGATGGATCTATGTAACTATGTATGTATGTATGTATGTATGTATCTACCTACCTACCTACTTACCTATCTGAACAGGATCTTGCTCTGCTGCCCAGGCTGGAGTCTAGGAGCTCATCATAGATCACTGCAACCTTGAATTCCTGGGCTCAAGGGATGTTCCTGCTTCAGCCTCCTGAGTAGGTGGGACTATAGGTACATGCACAGTGCTCGGCTAATTTTTTAATTTTCTGTCAAGATGGGAGTCTCACTTTGTCACTATCTATAAAATTTACTAAGGGCTAATCATATGCTTCAACACACTTTATGTACATCATCTCGTTATTATCCATTTTACAGGTACAGAAATTGAAGGATTAAATAACTTGTCCCAAATTATACAACTAAAAGTGACTGTTTTGCATAGGGTCTTTAAATCTAATACCAGGGCATATTACAATCTTTAGGAAGACCTAGAAATATGCTCAAGATAGGGTTGTAGTCTTGATTTTCTTACCAACATTTTTTTCCCTGTTGGTTCTTATATATTTCCCAGTGTATATAATTCAATTATTCTAAACTTGAGAGTAAAAAGTTGGTCACTACAAACTTGAAGAAGGTTTATCTGCAAAATTATTATTTTTTTTTATTTCTTTTTTTGAGACAGAGTTTTGCTCTCATTGCCCAGGCTGAAGTGCAATGGCGGGATCTCAGCTCACCATGACCTCCACCTCCCAGGTTCAAGTGATTCTCCTGCCTTGGCCCCCAGAGTAGCTGGGATTATAGGCACTGTGCCACCATGCCCGGCTGATTTTATGTTTTTAGTAGAGACGGGGTTTCTTCATATTGATCAGGCTGGTCTCAAACTTCCAACCTCAGGTGATCTGCCCACATTGGCCTCCCAAAGTGCTGGGATTATAGGTGTGAGCCACCATGGCCAGCATGCAAAATTATTTAAAATAGGAATAAGGCTGGGCACGGTGGCTCACGCCTGTAATCTCAGCACTTTGGGAAGCTGAGGCAGGTGGATCACTTGAGGCCAGGAGTTCAAGACCAGCCTAGCCAACGTGGTGAAACCCCATCTCTGCTAAAAGTACAAAAATTAATGGGGCATGTTGATGGGCACCTGTAGTCCCAGCTACTCAGGACGTTGAGACAGGAGAATCACTTGAACCTGGAAGGCGGAGATTGCAGTGAGAGAAGATCCTCAAGCCTGGGTGACCTAAGAGACTGTCTCAAAAACAAACAAACAAACAAACAAAAGAAAACCAGCAGGCAAAGGATTCTGCTGTTTTAGAACACTTCATAGATTTAAAATGAGGATACTTTATATCAGAGATTTTGGGCTTTGTCCCTCAAAGTTGGATAAATGTGTTTGGTTACAATGTGAATTTATTTCTTCATTCTTACCTTACTCCAAGATTTTCAAAATGAGACTCATCAAGACAGGGCAGTAATGAGCCTGTGATTTTATTTTCTGTGGAATAAAAAAGACAAATTCAATATGTACTGTTAGAGATGAGCTGTGCTCTCAGAAAACTCCTCCACGCAGGCTGACCCCTTCCCCCCTTCTAATTGCTCTTCAGCTGCACTCCTGAACCCCTACCTAGGCGCCACACCAAGGCTGCCAGACATGTGGCAATTAAGCAAAGCCTGATTACAGCCATCTGGGCAGCTCGAGGGAGGACAGGGAAAACATATGTTGGTTATCCTTACTCGTAAATTCCTGTTTGACACATACCTGTAAAAAATCCCGGTTTCTGTCTTTTTTTAAAGACTGCCGCCACAAGTCACAGGATATGTATTGTAGCTCTCTTACAACTTAACAAACTATCTCTGTGCCTGTTATCAGTGAACAGA
The DNA here is from genome assembly GCA_963573385.1 of Cacajao melanocephalus. Classification (NCBI taxonomy): domain Eukaryota; kingdom Metazoa; phylum Chordata; class Mammalia; order Primates; family Pitheciidae; genus Cacajao; species Cacajao melanocephalus. The sequence goes on along the minus strand of CAUYLG010045763.1, from coordinate 23,032 downwards.
TTATGCCCCTCTCACCCTATATAAACCCCTGGTTTTGTAAGCTCCGGGGTACCTCCTCTGACTGTTACAGAACAGCCCAACAAGTTAATAAAACTTTCTTGCCTGACTTTGGGTCTATTCTCCTTTCTCTCGGCTACCCTTACATATACAACATATGTTTTTCACTTTCTTTCAATATGGATGTACCAAAATTTACCCAGATCCACATTTATTGAGCACCCACTACAGGCAACAGACTGTGCCAAGTACCATTTTTTTGATCTGCCACTTGTAAAGATCCAATTTTAATTAAATAACTAAACCAAGAAGCATTTTTCTGATAAATCACGTGAAAAACTTCAAAATTATTTGTGTAAATTAGTTGTAAGAAAAACCAGTTGCAAAAAGTGAAGTGAAACCTGACTCCCTGTTGGGGTTTTGCCAAGTTAGCAGCTTTCTTTCAAACAAGAAAGGTTTGGGTTGGGGAAGGGAAAGAAACTTAAAAGTCTATTGTTTCTAGAATTAGCAATTAAAACCATGGCTTCAAGAGTGCTTAAAGTGTTGATTTCTCTTAAACCTCCCGGGAAAGCACTCAATACTCTGATTAAAAGGGGTCCTATCTCTCTCTCCCCCCCATATATATATATATATATATATAAATATATATATATATATATATACACACATATATATATATACACACACACACATATATATATATATACCTATATATATTTATATATATAGGTATATATATATATATATTTTTTTTTATGTTGGTTTTTTTCCTCTTTTTATACAATTCATTCTAATATTTCCTGACCTCAGATTCCAAAACTCTGGACCACTTTATTTTATTGTATTTTCTTTGAGACAGGGTCTTGCTTTTTGCTTAGGTTGGAGTACAATGGTGCGATCACAGCTCACTTGCAGCCTTGACCTCCTGGGTTCAAGCAATCCTCCTGCCTCAGCCTCCCCAGTAGCTGGGATCACAGGCATATGCCACCACGCCTAGCTAATTTTTAATTTTAATTTTAATTTTTTGTAAATATGGGGTCTCCCAATGTTGCCCAGGCTGGTCTTGAACTCCTGGGCTCAAGTGATCTTCCCACATTGACCTCCCAAAGTGCTGGGATTGTAGGCGTCAGCCACTGGGCATGGCCTGCAGTGGGTTTTGATGAGAACACTTGTTAAGGTATAGCTCACATGAGTTCTGGAGTCCAAAGACCTAACCTTTAAAAATCTAGCTCTTTTTGTAGTGGTATGATCTTTGAAAAGTTACTTTACATCTTTGGACATCATATACATCATCTGTAAAACATATAGAGTATAGCAACTTATTTCAGACTTCTTGAGAGGCTATATTCCACAATGAAAAAAGGGACATAGTACCTTGTTCTTGGCTTGTCAAATAAAAACAAATTTGGACTTAGATAAAGAGAGACTTTTTTTTTGGGATAGAGTCTCACTCTGTCGCCCAGGCTGGAGTACAGTGGCGTAGTCTCGGCGCACTGCAACCTCTGCCTCCCAGGTTGAAGCAATTCTCCTGCCTCAGCCTCCTGAGTAGCTGGGATTACAGGCACGTGCCACCACGCCTAGCTAATTTTTGTATTTTCAGTAGAGATGAGGTTTCACCATGTTGGTCAGGCTGGTCTCAAACTCCTGACCTCATGCTATCCCTGCTTTGGCCTCCTAAAGTGCTGGGATTACAGGTATGAGCCACTGCACCCAGCCCTTTTTTTTTTTTGAGATGGAGTCTCACTCTGTCACCCACCCAGGCTGGAGTTCAGTGGTGTGATCTTGGCTCACTGCAGCTTCTGCCTCCTGGATTCAAGTGATTCTTATGCCTCAGCTTCCTGAATAGCTGGTATTACAGGCGCCCAACCACCATGCCTAATTTTTGTATTTTTAGTAGAGATGGGGTTTCATCAGGTTGGCCAGGCTGGTCTTGAACTCCTAACCTCAGGTGATCCACCCGCCTCGGCCTCCCAAAGTGCTGGGATTATAGGCATGAGCCACCGCGCCTGGCCAAGAGAGACTTTTATTAGAAAGAAAGACTACTACTATAGGGAGAAAGCTCCAATATCAGATATCTGCAAGAGGCTCAAGAATCAAACAGAGTCCCAGCCGGGTGTGGTGACTCACGCCTGTAATCCCAGCACTTTGGGAGGCTGAGGCAGGTGGATCACTTGAGGTCAGGAGTTTGAGCCCAGCCTGGCCAACATGGTGACACTCTATCTCTACTAAAAATACAAAAATTAGTCAGGTGCAGTGGATGCTCCTATAAGTCCAGTTACTTGGGAGGCTGAGGCAGCAGAACCACTTGAACCCAGGAGGCGGACATTGTGGTGAGCCAAGATCGCACCACTGCCCTCCAGCCTGGGTGACAGAGCAAGACTCCATCTCAAAAGTAAATAAAAATAAAATGAAAATTAAAAAAAAAAGAATCAAACAGAAGCCCAAGAACCAAACAGAGGTTGGGTGCGCTGGCTCACACCCATAATCCCATCACTTTGGGAGGCCAAGGCAGGCAGATGATCACTTGAGGCCAGGGAGTTTCAGACCACAATGGCCAACATGGCAAAACCCTTTCTCTAATTTAAAAAAAAAAAAAAATCCAACAGAAAAAGGGTCTTCTTTTATAGGGTAAAGGATGGGCAAGCAGAAATAAGCAGAATCTTTGGAAGGGAACCTGGACGAGCAAGGGAAAATGACCAGTGTAGTCCAACAGGACAGCATCCCACTGTGGTCAGCCGATTCTCAAAAGAAACTGACCAGAGTAAGAGGCATATTCCACTTCTTCAGTGCCTGCCTGCTCAGATCTGGGGGTAAGCAAGAGTTGAGGGACCCATAAGGCAAGAGAGAATTCTAAATAAAGTTTGGTCAAGACAAAGCAGCAGGTAAGACATGAGCAACTGGAACAGTTGGTCAGTTTTTGTCAAGTGAAAGCACATAGTGTCTTTGATAGCACTAGGTTGTGGGTTCAAGAGAACACATATCATTCTGGATAGTACAGAGTTCATCTATAAAACACCACTGAAACAGCCAGCCACATTTTGAGACAGAAAATATGGAATTGCTTCACTCCACTTTTTGCTAGTAAAAGAAAAAAATAATAATAATCCATCCCAGCAGTGGAGAAAAATGAAAGGACAAAAGGGGAAAATAAAAAAGAGAAATGCAATTTCCCACACCCATTCAAGCTATCTTTGGGTGCTGAACCACTAATGTTCCTCCTACCCCAGTTTCCAACCTAGGCAAACAGGGCTCCACCTAACAAATGCAAAAGTTTACTACATTTACAAATCCCAACCACCAAAGAACCACCTTCCTATTGAACACCTAGTGGATATACGGCAGGAATGAAGTCTCACACCCACCACAAAAAGTTGAGCAGACTTCACACGGATGGATGCTTGGACACGAATCAGTAAAATCCGCTTAAAACTCAACCTAAACACTTCTACAGGTAATGTGGCCAAATTGTTGCATGCTAGGGATTCAGTGGTCAACGGAACAACCCCAGCGTTCAGATTGTGGAGAGGAACCTGCTTTTAAAGAGCAAAACATGATCCTTACCATGTTCTGCAAGTGCAGTCAACACAAACCTATCGGGCGCTACTGGGACGCTAAGGGAGGCGATGGGAATTCAGAGATTAACCAAGCCAGTTCCTTCCCTTTAAGGGAAAGCCTCAATTCAGGGAGGAAACAGAAACTTAAAAGCCCCAGAACATCCTCTCATGTGGCAAGTATTCAAGCAGCTGCGGTTAGCGCAGAGGGGTCCCCCGAGCCTGGCGAGCCTGGATGACAGCAAGCCGCCCACCAAGGTCTGGGGAAAAAATCTCCTTCTAACTGAAAAAAAGACCCGAGTCTCGCCTGTCCGGCGCCGGGCTGGCAAGTTACTGAATAAACCCACCAAAGTCAGATCCCAGTCTACGACTGCCTCTCCCAGGTCCTCAATCCCCGGAGCCTGCTCCCATCCTGTGGATCGCCTACCCCAGACGTCCCTTGTCTCCTTCCTCCGCCTCGGGCAGTCGGTCCCGTGCGCCCCCGCCACAGGTCCGCCCTCCTGGGAGCCCCCCGCTGCAGGGCTCTCTTCCCCCCACCGGGTCCTCCCTCCCTCGGCGCCGCCAGCCGCAGGTCAGCCCTCCCGGGTGCCTCCCGCCGCAGGGCTCGCTCCTCGGCCTGAGTCCTTTCGTGGGGCCCCCTCCCTCAGGGCGCCTGGCTCGCTCCCCGGGTCATCGCCCCTCGCCCCTCAGCCCCTCCGGCGCCGCTACCTAGGATGTTCTTCATCAGCCCCGGCTCTTGGAAGCCACCGCGCCTGAGGAAGGAGCACACCTGCTCCGGGCCCCACGTCTTGTGGTCGGGATGGAGTTCCGGGCCCAAGGACCGGTCTGCCTCTGCGGAAGGGGTGTTTGGGGGGGTTCTCGGGCTGTCATCGCAACGGGGCCGCTTGGAGGGCTGCTCGGAGTCGGCTTGCTGCATGTCTACACCCGGCGTCCGGCACAGCAAAGTCAAGAACCGCGGCGCCCAGCACGCGCGCAGGCGCACTGACAGCAGGGCCCTGGCGGGGAGTCCACGGAGCATTGGCAACCTACTGGCCTGTCGCGCAGGCGCACTGACAGCAGGGCCCTGGCGGGGCGTCCAGGGAGCATTGGCTACCTACTGGCCTCCCGCGCAAGCGCGCTGTCAGTTGAGCCCTTCGGGCAGGGCAGCCCAGCGGCGCTAGCCCCGGGGCCCCTGCGCAGGCGCAATGGCAGTCCAGTCGTCCTCAATCCCGCCAGGCCGCTGGACGTGAACGCGGAAGGGCGTGGCTAGAAGCAGAACTGAGGGCAAGGCTGGTGGAGGGCGGGGAAACAGCGCGTCCAGCACCCCACCCCCAATTAGGGGCTCGTCTGGTGAATTGGGGGTATCCTCCTTTGAATGAGTACACTATCCTCCGCACCTTAGCCGGGTGTCAGATGCCCCAAACTTAAAAGAAACCTAAAAGGCCAGCACCTTCCCAGTGAAGAGAAAAACAGTCAAGGTGCTGCACTGAAAGACCCCGGAATGATTTCACGTGTGACTTGAGGGTGTCTTCTTCATTCCACAGTATTGCTGGGCAACTAGAGGGCCCTGGGATACCTGTTGTCTGGTGTCCACACAGGAGGGGACTTCAGACTTCTTTCCAACTGCAGACAGATCCCTCCATCCCAACTGCATTCCCAGAAGAAGGGAAGTGGCCAGTCTGATTACTTAAAATTTAACTTCTGAAGACTTTTACTGCCTGGTCCTAAGAGCAGGTGAAAATGGTAGGCATTTTCCCGTCACTTAGCCCCTCTGCGGCAGGGCTCAAACTTCCCTATAAATACTGGTCCATGCAATTGACTGGTAAAAGGACCTATCACTATAACTGCTAATAAAGCCAACACACCTTCCCAGCAACCAAGCAATAGACCTGTTTAAGGGATAAAGGACGAATGAGGCGGATTAGCTTATCATCAAGCAGTATGAACTAGTGATCTACTGGTGAGCCAAAATATTGTTAGCAAACAGAGCTTTACTGTGTGCCAGGAACGGTTCTAGGGCTTTACAAATACCAAATACTTTTATATTTATACATATTACTTAATGAATTAAATAATTATTTAAATAGTAAATAATTTTATAACATCTAAGGGTTTTACAAATATTACTTCATTTAATTATCACAATCACCTTAGGATGTAGGAAAAAGTACTTTGCCTAAGGTCTTTTTTTGAGACAGAGTCTTGCTCTGTCCCCCAGGCTGGAGTGCAGTGGCACAATCTTGACTTACTGCAACCTCTGCCTCCTGGGTTCAAATATTCTCATGCCTCAGACTCCTGAGTAACTGAGACTACAGGTGCATACCACCACATCTGGCTAATTTTTGCATTTTTAGTAGAGACAGGATATCACCATGTTGGCCAGGCTGGTCTTGAACTCCTGACCTCAGGATATCCCCATGCCTCAGCCTCCCAAAGTGCGGGGATTACACAGCCGAGCCCAGCTGCCCAAGGTCTTACAGCTAGGAAATGATGAAGCCTGTATTCAAACCCAGGAGATGTAACCTGGCTCCAAAGTCCATCCTGTTGCTAGCTTGCCAGCCACTGCTTGTTAAAGGGGGTTTGGGGCTGGGTGCAGTAGCTCATGCCTATAATCCCAGCACTTTGGGAGGCCAAGGAGGTGGATCACTTGAAGTCGGGAGTTTGAGACCAACTTGGCTGACATGGTGAACCCCTGTCTCTACTGAAATACAAAAATTAACTGGGTGTGGTGGCACATGCCTGTAATCCCAGCTACTCAGGAGGCTGAGGCACGAGAATCGCTCGAATATGGGAGGTAGAAGTTGCAGTGAGTCAAGAATCTTGCAGCCGCACTCCAGCCTAGGTGGCAGAGCAAGACTCTGTCTCAAAAAAAAATGAAGTGAAATAAATAAAGGGTGTTTGATATAAAACTGTTTTCTATTGTTTAACCCACAATTTTCAATTGCTTCCTTTTCCTGCAGACCCATGGGGGAAAGTATAAAGAGGTGTTCTGGCTGGGCTCCGTGGCTCATGCCTGTAATCCCAGCACTTTGGGAGGCCGAGGTGGGTGGATCATCTGAGGTCAGGAGTTCAAGACCAGCCTGGCTAACATGGCGAAACCCTGTCTCTACTAAAAACACAAAAATTAGCTGGGCGTGGTGGCACATGCCTGTAATCCCAGCTACTCAGGAGGCTGAGGCAGGAGAACCGCTTGAACCTGGGAAGCAGAGGTTGCAGTGAGCTGAGATCGTGTTTGTTCAAAGCAGTTGCTTTTAAGAACTTTTTAAAAAATTTCATTTTATGTAATTTTATTTATTTATTTATTTCTACCCCAGCCCACATGAGGATGTTTTTATTCAATACAAACAATAACAGAGGCAACATACTGGCCACAAAATGAGAACATAAGTGCACTTGAATTTTTTGTGAGTTCTGGCTAGGCTTTGAAAAGACTATCATTCTTTTCTTACCAGGTAAACAGAAATCATCTGCTAATGCCAGAAACTTTAAAGCTCTTAATTCAGCTGGAAATAACTATAATTGAGGGCCTTTTTACTAGCTACTTGCTTCCCAATTTAGTGTTGTCTAGTAGGTTAATTTCAACGTAACAAAAGGTGTCATCTGGCCGGCCACATCATGCACTGGTGACAGGGGTAGGTTTAATGAGTTTTGTGCTCAGATTTCTGGGCCTCTTGGCTGCTCTTGTCCATCTCTGCACCTTGGTCCTGAGCATTCTGAGACTCAGTCATCTGAAGATAAAAGGGACCTACCAGCCAGTTGAGGGGCATGTTGTTAACAAAATAATCCATCACATCATCTAAAGATTCCCTCATTTTCTGTAGCTGCCCCTTGCTAGAAGTGAGGAGGCTGTCAGACACTTCCTTAGAGGAGGCAGGATTGCAGAGCACTGAGTAGATGTTGCCGGCCATCACCCCTATGTGCTTGGCCTGATCTTGGATGTTCTGTGGTAAGCCTTGGATGTTGGACAGGAGGGTGTGGCACGTGGTCTGGAGCTGCTGAGTCAGGTTGTGGGCAATAGCAAGAGTATATGACCCGATGTGCTCAGCACGGTGGGGCTCATCAGCATCATCATATCCAATACTCCTTCTCCATTCCACCCATGAGAGGCAGAGTTTATCCTGAGCGTCCTGAATTTTCTGATTTGCACTATGCACATTCTTCCTGGCAGATTCAATCAGGTGAACAGTAGAATGGAGCTGAGAAATGGTCTCTTGGTTTTTTTGCTTAGCTTCTTTAGCCCTGCTGAGAGCCTGCTGGTAGGTGCAGGAGTGAAGCTTGGTAGACAGGGATCCCAGTCTAACATAATAACTTGGCTTCTCAACCATATCAAATCCTTCAACTTTTTTTGCTTCTTTTTCTAGTTCTTCTTCAGTGAGAGGGAGGTACTGTTCTACCAACAGCTCTGATTTGATGAGTACATTTTCTACGTCACTGCTCACGAGCTGCATCGTCCAACTCCCCAAGACTGTGTTAATGCTGCCACTGACCACAGACTTAGTCTTCTCCACACTGCCAGTCACTGCCCCTTTGGTCTTGTCCATCACCCCTGTGATTGTGCTGGCCACAGAATCCTTGGCCCCAGTCACAGCAGTTGTCACAGCATCTTTTGGCCCAGTCACAGCACCTTTGACATTGGCAACAACCTGAGTTGATGGCTGATTCAGAATAGGCAGTCTCTCCTCCATCCTGTCTAGCCCCTTACAGGCATAGGTATTGGCAATTGCAATTTGTGGCTCTAGCTTCTGGATGATGGGCAGAGCACTGGTCAGGGCCACAGAGGTGATGGTCTTCACGCCCTTCTCTGCCGTCTCACACACAGACTTCAAGTAGGGATACTGGTCCTTTGTATTGACATAGGCTGAGGACATGAGGTCATATGTGGAGCTCACCAAGGGCAGGTTGACCACCCGAGTCACCACACTGAGTTGTGGATCAATTGCAACGGATGCCATTTTTCTTTATGAAGAGAGAAATCATTAGATGGCAGTGAAGGATGAAGAGTAGGCATGTCCCGAAGGCGACTCTGGCAGCCACGACCCGGGCAAAACCTATTTATTTATTTTTTTGAGATGGAGTCTCGCTCTGTCTCCCAGGGTGGAGTGCAGTGGTGCAATCTCAGCTCACTGTAACCTCTGCCTCCCGGGTTCAAGCAATTCTCCTGCTTCAGCCTCCCAGGTAGCTGAGATTACAGGTGCATGCCACCATGCCCAGCTAATTTTTGTATTTTTAGTAGAGACAGGGTTTCACCATGTTGGCCAAGTTGGTCTCGAACCCCTGAGCTCAGATGATTAGCCCACCTCAGCCTCCCAAAGTGCTGAGATTACAGGCGTGACCCACCCATGCCTGGCCTAAGCCACCACGCCCAGCCAGCGAGTCTTATTCCAACATAAATTTGCTTGAGATCCCCTATGTTACAACAAAAGGGGAACTTGCCATCCTAAAACCATTGGAAGAGCTTTATGAAGAAGCAATCACTATGCAAAGACCTTAGGTTTTTGATGAGAATATTCAGCCATTTGATCAACCAACCAAAAAGTCCACCCTATCTTTGTACTTCTGAGGCAGGAAAATATAGTCTGAAGGCAGAAAACATAAGGCTGATTCACACTTCAGCTACGACAGGAAATATCCAATGCCAAGTAAATGACTTTGTAAATTACTTCATCCTCTTCATTTACATAGGGCATACACCAAGTGACTAGTGGAAACCCCTAGAGGGTATTTAAACCCCCACACATTCTGTAATGGGGCCCTTAATCCCCTATGCTCTGGCAGCTCCCACACTGTGTCATGTACTGTCATTTTCAATAAATCTCTTCATTCCTTCCTCGCTTTGTTTGTGTGTTTTGCCCAATTCTTTGTTCAAGACGCCAAGAGCCTGGACACCCTCCACCGGTAACACTTCCAACTACATGAGCCAGTAAAATTTCCTTCATTTTGAAGCCAGCATAAGTTGATTTTTCTCTTGTGTATATGTTGAATTTTTGGATTTTTTTTGTAACTGACAGCATCACTGAAACACCTTGCACCTCCAACACCTGACACTCAGCTCCAGGCACCCAGTGTTATCCAGCTGGTTTTCCCCTTGTAGTGACACTTGTATGCAGTCCAGTTTACTCCAGTTCCTCATCATCTCATGTCCTATTGTCTCTAGTGAACAGCACTGTCCATCAGCCGAGCTCACAAAGATCCTTTCCTCTAAGAAATTCCTTGTTGCTCCCTGAGGGGACCCACAGAATTATGGACTGAATTGTGGCCAACCTGTCCCCTGCATTCACATTCTGAAGCCCCAAACCTCAATGTCACTGTATTTGGAGACAGGGCCTGTAAGGAGGTAGTTCAGGTTAAATGAGACCAATAGGGTAGGATTCTGATAGGAGCAGTGTCCTTATAAGATGAACAGACACCAGAGATCTTTCTTTTCCTGCTCACTCACCAAAGAGAGGCTGTGTGAGGACATGGCAAAAAGGCAGCCTTCGGTAAATAAGGAAGAGAGACCTCACCAGGAACCAGCCCTGCTGGCCCTTGATCTTGTAATTCCAGCTCCATCACTGTGAGAAAATACATTCCTCTTGTTTGAACTGGTATCAACCACAGGTTCTTTGACTCTTGTGTAATAAAAATTGATGCGAGTTTCCCAGACAAGGCATTTATTAGGTGATTCTTTTCTTTTTCTTTTTTTTTTTTTTTTTTTTGAGAAGGAGTTTTGCTCTTGTTGCCCAGGCTGGAGTGCAGTGGTGGGATCTTCACTCACTGCAACCTCCACCTCCCAGGTTCAAGTGATTCTCCTGCCTCAGCCTCTCGAGTAGCTGGGATTACAGGCATGTGCCACCACATCTGGCTAATTTTTTGTATTTTTAGTAGAGATGGGGTTTCTCCATGTTGGTCAGGCTGGTCTTGAACTCCTGACTTCAGGTGATCCTCTCACCTTGCCCTTCCAAAGTGCTGGGATTACAGGCGTGAGCCACTGCACCCTGCCTAGGGGCTTATTTTCAAACACAGGGAAGACAACACAAAACAGAGAATTCTCTTACTGGCTCCTTGAAGAGAGTCAGGAGAATAATTTTTGTTGTTATTTTTTGAGACAGAGACTTGCTCTGTTTCCCAGGCTGGAGTGCAGTGGCGACATCTCAGCTCACTGCAACCTCCGCCTCCTGGGTTCAAGCAATTTTCCTGTCTCAGCCTCCTGAGTAGCTGGGATTACAGGTGCATGCCACCACGCCCAGCTAATTTTTGTTATTTTTAGTGGAGACAGGTTTCACCATATTGGTCAGGCTGGTCACAAACTTCTGACCTTAAGTGATCTGTCCACCTCGGCCTCCCAAAGTGCTGGAATTACAGGCATCAGCCACCATGCCCCACCCGGAGAGTAATTTTAAAGTAGCAAAAACAGGAAGGGAGTAACATTTACACATGTAGAGCCAGGGAACTAATGGCACATTTGCATTGGGTTATACATGCTTCTTCCTGCATTGAATGTCTCATTTGCATGTTAACTCTTCACGCCTGGGTGTGATTTTTCCTATTATCATGAAGCTAGGATTAAGGATCCGTCATTCTCCTGGCCTTGTGTACATGCGGGTGGTGGGAGTAGTTTTCCTGAGCAAGATTTATGGGAATGCTTATCTTGGCTTCTTCAGATAGCTTGCAGCAGCTGCGAGGTTTTGACCACAGGTAAGGTGCCAGGGTGGTGGTGGTACAAGGTCTGGTAGTTAGTAGGTATGTCTAGAGGAATGCAGGAATTCATTAGTGGGGTGGCACAACAGGAGACACACTGAGGGCCATCCCTACCCCATCTCAAAACCTCCCAATCTGTGACATTTTGTTATGGCGGTCCTAACAGATGAGTAATATGTATACTTACGTGTGTGTACTATGTAATGTCCACTCCTGAGTTGATGGCCTAAAGTTGGACGTTTTGACTCAGTGGTTCCCACACTTTGGGCCCCAGGCTTCTGAGGGGCTATAAAGCTGATTATTACCAGGACCCCCTGTATCTTTTAAGATATGATGCAGGCTTGGCGCAGTAGCTCACGCCTGCAATCCCAGGCCTAGGCAGGTGGATTGCTTGAGGAGTTTGAGACAAGCCTGGCCAACACGGTGAAACCCTGTCTCTACTAAAAATATAAAAATTAGCTGGGCATGGTCGCATATGTTTGTAATTCCAGCTACTCAGGAAGCCGAGGCATGAGAATTGCTTAAATCTGAGAGGCAGAGGTTGCAGTGACCTAAGATCTCACCACCGCACTCCAGCCTGGTGGCCGAATAAGATGCTGTCTTAAAAAAAAAAAAAAGATATGAAAAACAAATTATGCAAAATAAAGTCCCACACATATTTATCTATTTCTCCATGCTAAATGTGCTATTATTAACAAAATCCACATTGATTCAAGTGTTAAAGAAGCCTTTAATCACTAATTTTAATGTTCTTTTCCCAAAGATAAATATGTTGCTTATGTGGTGATCCTTACCTTGACCCCTGTCCCAAGGCCTGAAGCCATTCCTTGCTTGGGACTTGGTTATCACTGTGATTCAGAAGCAAAGGAACAATAGTTTCAGAATTTCTCTAATTCTAGCTCTGACCCTTATTTAGAGAGAGAAATAAAGAATTTCTCTAATTCCTTAAAACTAGTAACCCAGGTGGGACTGGAAGATTGATCTTTGAAGCTGCATTTGTGTAACAAGCATATTGTTTTTACCTATATTGTGACTTTAAGTAGGCCAATAAACACAGTAATGTTTAAGATGATTTTATTCACATTTTTTACGAAACTGAGAACAACTTGGTTATTATTCATATTAAAGAAGAGTATTGCCAGGTGTGGTGGTTCATGCCTGTAATCCCAGCACTTTAGGAGGCCGAAGGGGTGGATTATGAGGTCAGGAGTTCGAGATTAACATGGCCAACATACTGAAACCCTGTCTCTACTAAAAATACAAAAATTAGGCAGGCACAGTGGCGCATACCCTTAGTCCCAGATACTCAGGAGGCTGAAGGCAGGAGAAATGCTTTAACCTGGAAGGCAGAGGTTGTGGTGAGCCAAGATCGTGCCACTGCACTCCAGCCTGAATAACAAGAGCAAGACTCTATCTAAAAATATAAAGAAATAAAAATAAGAGGAGTATCATTTTCAGTTGGGGTGGCTGCAGGGAAGTGAGGTTTCCCCGAGCAAGCATGCTCTGAGTGTCAGGGAGGAATCTGGCACTAGATTCAGAGGGAGAGATCAGGTCTTCCTTAGGGGAAATACGCTTTTCCTGTTCCCAGAAGGCCATTAGGGAGAGAGGGTGTGGACGACAAGAAACAGTAAGGAGAGAGCCCTTAAATTGCGTGAAGGGAGGAGATTGATAGGAACACATTCTCCACCCCTAGAAAGGTTCATTGTGATAAAAATCTTTCAACAAGCTGAGTTTCTTCTGTGTGTGACAGGGGTGGGAAGGAAAATTTACTCTGAAATAAAGGTAACAAATGAGGATGCTTTCCAGGGCAAAGGAAGACAAGCTTGAAAAAGAAAGAAGAGCACCTGGGAATTCCCAAAATATGGGGGATACTTACAGAAATCTGAATTAGCCCAAGACTGTTACCAAAAGACACGGTGTAGGCCGAATGCAACGGTTCATGCCTGTAATCCCAGCACTTTGGGAATCTGAGGTGGGAGGACTGCTTGAGCCCTAGAGTTTCAAAACCAGCCTAGGCTACATAGGGAAACCCTGTTTCTACACAAAATAAAATTAGACAGGCGTGGTGGTGCATGCCTGTGTTCCCAGCTTCAGGAGGCTGAGGTGGAAGGATCATTTGAGCCCAGGAGGTTGAGGCTGCAATGACCTATGATTGTGCCACTGCAAACCAGCCTGGGTGCCAGAGAGAGACCCTATCTCAAAAAAAGAAGAAAAAAAAAAGGCCAGGTGTGGTGGCTTATGCCTATAATCCCAGCATTTTGGGAGGCTGAGGCAGCGGATCACCTCAGGTCAGGAGTTCAAGACCAGCCTGACCAACATGGCAAAACCCTGTCTCTACTAAAAACACAAAAATTAACCAGGCATGGTGGTGGATACCTGTAATCCCAACTACTTGGGAGGCTGAGGCAGAATTGCTTGAGGTGGAGGTTGCAATGAGCCAAGTTTGCACCATTGCACTCCAACCTGGGAGACAGAGTGAGACTCCGTCTCAAAAGAAAAAAAAAGTATGCTTGAGGCCAGGTGCAGTGGCTTATGTCTGTAATCCCTGCGCTTTGAGAGGCTGAGGTGGGCAGACCACCTGAGGTCAGGAGTGTGAGACCAGCCTGGCCAACATGGTGAAACCCCATCTCTACTAAAAATACAAAAATTAGCTTGGCATGGTGGGCGCATGCCTATAATCCCAGCTACTTGGGAGGCTGACACATAAGAATTGCTTGAACCTGCAAGGCGGAGGCTACAGTGAGCCAAAGTTACAGATAGTGCCACTGCATTCCAGCCTGGGTGACAGAGTGAGACTCTCTCAAAAAATAAAAGTATGCCTGGGCCTCCTTGTTAAATTCATTAATTTAACAAATATCAAGTCCATATTTAATTATTTAATCTATGCATCAACCCTGGGAAAACCACATAAAAAAAAATACTGCCTACATGGAGCTCCTATTCTAGTGGGGGATTCAGCTAGTATATAAGTGGATTATAAGTGCCAGGAAGAAGGCCAGGCCTGGTGGCTCACGCCTGTAATCCCAGCACTTTGGGAGTCCGAAGCAGGTGGATGACCTGAGGTTGGGAATTTGAGACCTGACCAACATGGAGAAACCCCGTCTCTATTAAAAATACAAAAGTAGCCAGATAGAGTGGTGCATGCCTGTAATCCCAGCTACTCAGGAGGCTGAGGCAGGAGAATCGGTTGAGCCCAGGAGGTGGAAGTTGCAGTGAGCCGAGATCACGCCATTGCACTCCAGCCTGGGCAACAAGAGCGAAACTGTCTCAAAAAAAAAAAGTGATAGGAAGGAAAATACAACAGGATAAGAGTGTAGGTAAAGCTGAATTGGTCTAGGAAATGTGACCTGACACTTCAGCAAAAATATCTTGATGTGATGAATACCTTTAGCATTTTAACAGTCCTGTATCATGATGTTATAGATTAGCTAATACTTGAATTTTAACTTTGCAAACCTTATACTCACGAAACAAAATTTATTCCAAATGCCAATATCTGAAATAAATTCAACAAAAATGCTCCTTACCCTTTTTATCTTTCCTTGTTTGGTAATAAATAATGGGAGATTCATATGTTCGAACACAGCATTAAATTAGTCACAGAAGTATAATTTAGACAATACAAGGATGACCCTGATAAATTGATATGTATGAACCATTTTTACATTAAAAATATATAATGTGTGCATTTTAAAAAAAAGTCTAGGAAGATTCACTTCAAAACATAGCCTTGATATAGAGCAAATAGAGATTTTACATATTGCTGGTAGGAATGCAAAATGGGTAGCCACTTTAATAAAGAATACGGCAATATCTTACGAGGTTTTTTTTTTTTTTTTTTGAGACGGAGTCTCATGCTGTCACCCAGGCTGGAGTGCAATGGTGAGATCTCAGCTAACTGCAACCTCTGCCTCCCAAGTTCACGCAATTCTCCTGCCTCAGCCTCCTGAGTAGCTGGGATTACAGGTGTATGCCACTATGCCCAGCTAACTTTTTGTATTTTTAGTAGACACATGGTTTGGCCATGTTGGTCAGGCTGGTCTCAAACTCCTGACTTTGTGATCTACCCACCTCAGCCTCCCAAAGTGCTGGGATTGCAGGTATGAGCCACTGTGCCTGGCCTCTCTTATGAAGTTTAACATATATTTACCATTTGACCCATGAACCCAACACATACAAAACTAGAGGATTTGACCCGTGAACCCACCACATAAAAAATCACAGGGAAATAAAAATGTATGATCAGGCCAGGGGAGGTGGCTCAGGCTTGTGATTCCAGCACTTTGGGAGGCTGAGGCAGGTGGATCATTTGAGGCCAGGAGTTCAAGATCAACCTGGGCAACATGGCATGACTCTGTCTCTACAGACATACAAAATAGCTGGGCATGATAGTGCATGCCTGTAGGCCCAGCTTCTTGGGAAGCTGAGGTAAGAGGACTGCTTGAGTGTAGGAAGTTGAGGCTGCAGTGAGCCATGATCACACCACCACACTCCAGTCTGGGCAACAGAGTTAAAAAAAATGTTCAAAGAGGCCGGGCGCAGTGGCTCATGCCTGTAATCCCAACACTTTGGGAGTTCGAGGCAGGTGGATTGCCTGAGGTCAGGCATTCAAGACCAGTCTGGCAAACATAGTGGAACCTTGTCACTAATAAAAATACAAAAAACAGCTGGGCATGGTGGTGTGCACCTGTAATCCCAGCTACTCAGGGGCGTGAGGCAGGGGAATTGCTTGAACCAGGGAGGTGGAGGTTGCAGTGAGCTGAGATCACTCCACTGCACTCCAGCTTGGGTGACAGAGCGAGGCTCTATCTAAAAGAAAAAAAAAATGTTCAAAGACTGCATGCAAATGTTTATATTAATAGTTATTTATATTAATAAAAAACTGGAAACAACTCAAACATCCATCAACTGGTTACGAAAGAAGATTGTTCAGCAATAGAAAATAAATATTTATACATGCAACAAAGATGAATCTCAAAAACATAATACTAAGTGAAAGAACTAAAATACAAAAGACTACATACTGTGCCTATATATATATATATATATATGTATGAAATTCTTAAAAAGGCAAAACCATAGTGACATAAAGCAGAGCAACTGTTGCCTGGGTGTGTGGTAGGGAGGATGTGGGGAGGGCAGGGAAGGAGATCAAAGGGCATGAGAAAACTTTTTAGAGTGATGGAAATATTCTATATTTTCTTTGTGGTGGTAGTTATACAACAATATACATCACTAAAATTCATCAAACCCTACATTTAAGATGGGTGAATTTTATTGTATGTAAATTATAATAAAGCTGAAAAAATTCATGCTATACGACTTAAGATTTGCATAATTTCCTTCATGTAAAAAATAATTGTAATACAAAATTAAAAATAGGTGACCTCTTGTAATGGAGCAGCTTAACTTCAAAATGAATTTTATTTTATTTTTATTAGTTTTTGATACAGGAACACATGTGTCACCCAGGCTGGAGTGTAGTGGTGTGATTAGGGCTCCCTGTACCCTCAAGCTTCTGGTCTCAAGCCATCCTCCTACCTCAGCCTCTCAAGTAGCTGGGACTACAGGCAAGCACCATTTCACCTGCCTAACTTTTGTATTTTTTTGTAGAGACAGGGCCTCACTTTGTTGCCCAGGCTGGTCTTGAACTCCTAAGCTCAAGCGATCCTCCAGCCTCAGCCTCCCAAAGTGCTGGGATTACAAGCATGAGCCACCTCACCTATCTCAAAATGCACTTTAAAACTTTTTTTTGGCTGGGCACAGTGGCTCATGCCTGTAATCCCAGAACGCTGGGAGGCCAAGGTGGGTGGATCACTTGAGGTTAGGAATTTGAGACCAGCCTGACCAACATGGTGAAACCCTGTCTCTACAAAATACACAAACATTAGTCTGGCATGGTAGGCGCAGCTACTCAGGAGGCTGAGGCACAAGAACTGCTTGAACCTGGGAGGTCAAGGTCGCAGTGAGCTGATATCATGCCACCATACTCCAGCCTGAGCTACAGAGTTAGACACATCTTAAAACAAACAAAACCAACAAAAACCTCTTTTTGTCTCTTCTGTTTTCTTCCTAGTCTTAAGATGTAACCTTAGAGCAAACTGCAAAAACCTTTTCCCTTAAATCTTTCTTTTTTTTTTTTTTTGTGACGTGGAGCCTCACTCTGTCACCCAGGCTGGAGTACAGTGGTGTGATCTTGGCTCACCGTAGCCTCTGCCTCCCGAGTTCAAGCACCCTTTTCAATATACATCAGGACCTTCAAGGTTTCAGAGTTTTGCTCTTGTTGCCCAGGCTGGAGTGCAATGGCCCGATTTCAGCTCAATGCAACCTCTGCCTCCCAGGTTCAAGCAATTCTCCTACCTCAGCCTCCCAAGTAGCTGGGATTACAGGCATGCGCCACCATGCCCAGCTAATTTTTAAATTTTTTAAGTAGAGACAGGGTTTCTCCATGTTGGCCAGGCTGGTCTTGAACTCCCGACCTCACATGATCCGCCCGCCTCAGCCTCCCAAAGTGCTAGGATTACAGGAGTGAGCCACTGCACCCAACCAGGACCTTCAAGGTTTTATTTGAAAGGAGGGAAGTCCAGCCCCCTTTTGTCAGCTGAAAAACAGTCTTCTCATCTACTTAAAGAACATGGGAAATGGTAATATGAGAAAAGAGATGATCGTTTTGTTGTTAGAATGCTCAGAACAAGAGTCACTATAAGGTCATGGAGACAAGGATATAGGCTGGCCCAAGGCCAAACGTGCAAAGATCAAAGTACCCACAGAACAGAGCTGAGGGCTAGTCCCAAGCTATAGTAGGCACACAACAGATTACCCCTAGAAGAGTTGAAGGCTGGTTCCAGAAATGGGATGAGACCAGGGTTAGGGGTACCCAGTAAGCACTGGTTCATTCTGGAACTTCTAGGATCAATGGGGGGACATCATGTTCACTCCGGTCTGCCATAAGTGCAGGAAAAAGAAGGGAAACTAGAGGAGATGCCTTTTCCCTTCTCTCCTCTGTTCTCTCTTCACAGATGGGTAATTGCGTCTCTGTACCATAGGACATGCCCCTCGGATGCACCTCAAGAACTGGGGTAAGTTCAACCCCCAAACCCTAAAATGAAAAACTAATTTTCCTTTGCAAAACGAGAGGAACTCTGGCCAAAACACAAAAGTACACATTTTAATACCATCCTCCTGATGGACCTTTCCTGCTACCACCATGGCAAATAGTCAGAAGTTCTCTGTTTACAAACCTTCATGGCCTGAAGGAAAAACTCCAATCCTTATAAAGGTTGTAAGGCAAACCCCATCATCCTAGCTATGCTTAGCTGCCTTCTCCAGGGCCCTTCACTGGGACTCATCTGTTGACTCCCTTCTCCTCCAAAAGCCCAGGGGAAAAACTGCTTCCTCCTCTGCAGGCCAAAAAGCGGAAAACAGCCACCCGGCTCCTCCCCTATTTATCTCACTCTCAGACATTTGGAATCAGCCCTGCCCTACACAGAGCCCCTTAGCTCTCCCTCCGGCTCTGCCCCTTAGAGGAGGTAAGTGACCCAGTTGGATCCATCTAAGTCCTCATCTCCTTTTCATTCTGGACCTTTGGCAAATTAAAACAAACAAACAAACAGCAACAAAAAAAAACCTAAGAAAGTTCTCAAATGAGCCCGAGAGGCTCATTCTTGAGATGAAGTCTCACTTTGTTGCCCAGCCTGGAGTACAGTGGTGTGCTCTCAGCTCACTGCAACCTCTGCCTCCTGGGTTCAAGCAATTCTCCTGCCTCAGTCTCCCGAGTAGCTGGGACTACAGGCACAGCCACTACGCCCGGCTCGTTTTTTGTATTTTTAGTAGAGACTGGGTTTCACCATGTTAGCCAGGACGGCCTTGATCTCCTGACCTCGTGATCTACCCGCCTCAGCCTCCCAAAGTGCTGGGATCACAGGCATGAGCCACTGTGCCTGGCCTGTCTCGATCTCTTGGTCTCATGATCCACCTACCTTGGCCTCCCAAAATGCTGGATTACAGGCATGAGCCACTGCAGCCAGCCTCCTCAATCTTTTATAACCCAAATCAGGACAAGGAGGACAGGGCTAAGGAAAAGGAAAATGTAGGGACAAGGGGCAGGCTCAACTACTGGCTGTTCTGCAAGCCCACCAGCCCCCTCCAGGTTGCCTTCAGGACATTCCTCCAAGTAACTGCCATCAGTGGGGAAGACAAGGCCACTAGAGAAGGAATTGCCCAAATGGAAGGATGCTACACTAGCCTGTCCCATGTGCCATAAGTTTGGCTCGCGGAAGGACTGTCCCAGGAGCTAAAAGGCCTCCCAGTCAGACCCCTACCCAATAATGGCCTTGAACTGAATGAAGAGGCTCTCCAATTACCAGCTTCCAAATCAGATGTTGTCCTTAAAGGAACCAAACCAAGAGCAACTCTGGAAGTGGCAGGTAAGATTCTACAAATTTCCTTTGAAATACAAGAACTGTCTACTTTATGCTAACTTCCTTCTACAGGCAGCTTTCCTCTAAATCCTATCGGGTAACAGGGGCAAGTGGCACCCTCTCCCTCAAAAGAGTCAGACTCCTTTATTTCTTTCTGACATCTCTACTTAAAACCTGAGGAGCCTTCTATATTTGTAGCCGGTTATTTCACCAATGCCTCTCCACTAACTGGACTGGAATGTGTGCCATAGGCTGTGTATCCCCAGACATCTTCAAAGCCCCTGGCAATCTCTCTCTTCCACTACCAATCTATGGGCATCCCATGGCATCCCATCTTTCCCAGGGTGAAGAGGGGTATCCAATTAATTCCCCTTCTCGCTAGACCTGGCATTATATCTAGTATGGGAACCAGAATTGCCAGAGTCACAGAAGCCTCCTTGACCTATGGCCAACTCTCAACAGAAACAGCCAACATTGATACCATGGCTAAAACCTTAATAGCTGTGCAAGAACAAATTGACTCTTTAGCAGCCATAGTCCTCCCAAATCACCGAGGACTACATATGTCAATGGCAGCACAGGGAAGAATTTGTTTAGCCTTATATGAAAAATGTTGCTTTTGGTTAAATCAATCGGGAAAAGTACAAGACAACATCAGACAACTCATAAATTGAGTCTCTTATTTACAGGAACAAACTTCTCAGTGTTGGTTAGATTGGGAAGGAACATGGAAATGGTTCTCCTGGGTTGTCCTCTTTTCAGTCTTTTCAGGCCCACTTGTTAGTCTCCTACTTTTGGTCTTCTTTTGAGACAGAGTCTCACTCTTTCACCAGGCGCCAGGCTGGAGTGCAGTGGCATGATCTTGGCTCACTGCAACCTCTTCCTCCCAGCTTCAAGCAATTCTCCTGCCTCAGGCTCCCAAGTAGCTGGGACTACAGGTGCACACCACCATGCCCACCTAATTTTTATATTTTAGTAGAGACGGGGTTTCACTATGTTGGCCAGGACGATCTCAATCTCTTGACCTTGTGATCCGCCCACCTCGGCCTCCCAAAGTGCTGGGATTACAGGTGTGAGCCACCGCACCTGGCTTGGATCCAGGTCTTCTAAATCTGATAACCCAATTTTTTTCCTGTCAGTCACCTTCAGACCATCAAGCTCCAGATGATCCTCAGTGAGGGATACCATCCTCTCAGTATTCAAGTCACCCTTCTACAGAGGACCCCTAAATGACCTATCAATGAGACATCGCAGAGGTGAAATCCTGCCCATCTCCCTTGGACCTGGCTGGACACCACTTTCACCAACCCACAGAGCCACCCTTGCCGGAATCACAGAAGCCTCCTTGAGATTTTGGTCCATGAAGACATGGACCAAAAAAGAGCAAAAGTAGGAGACTATCAAGTGGGCCTAAAAGAAGAGAGCCCAGGAGAACCCTGACAGCTAGCAAGAGGCCCAGACCACCACTGCTCCTCTGTCAGCAGGAAGCAGTTACAGAAGACTGATCTTCATTCATTATCCCAAAGACTTGGGTGTTGGACTCTTGAGTGGGGGAATGTTACAGCAGGTAGTTAGGCAGACATGAGCAGGGTAGTAGAGGGCCCTCCCCCCAGGAATATCAGGCTACCATTCAGGTAATGGTCAGGTGGTTGTTAAATTGTCTCTCTGAAATGATTATTGGTCTCAGTCAGCGTCAGGGAAGACAGTCTCCCAATAGTCAGAAAACACGCACGTAATCAGCAGCTTCCCAATAAGATCTCAGGAGTTGGGTGAGTGGGCTCAAGCCTGCACAACAAGAGGGAAAATGGTGGATGTATGATCTTCCTCTGAGGGTGTTCAACCGGTAAAGGACAATTGTCCATAGAGAGCATGTGCACAGCCTCAGTAAACGCACTGTGCATATGTTCACCCCACCAGGTGCTGACCAACACTGTGCATATGGTAGTTGAGCAACAGCCCACTCCCAAGGGAAGAATCAAGGGAAGAGAAAAGAAAATCCCAGAACAATGCCAGTGTATAAAACCCCAAGTCAAGGGCTGAACAGGGCACTGGGATCTCTCAAGTCATCCACTTGGCCCTCTTTCAAGTATGCTTTGCTTCCTTTCATTACTGCTCCAAAACTTTCTAATAAACTCTCGACTGGGAGCAGTGGCTCATGCCTGTAATCCCAGCACTCTGAAAGGCTGAGGCAGGTGGATCACCTGAGGTCAGGAGTTCAAGACCAGCCTTACCAATGTGGTGAAACCTCATCTCTGCTAAAAACAAACAAAAATAAATAAAAATACAAAAAATAAGCTTCGCATGGTGATGTGCACCCATAATCCCAGCTACTTGGGAGGCTAAAGCAGGAGAATTGCTTGAACCAAGGCAGAGGTTGCAGTGAGCCGAGATCATGCCATTGCACTCTAGTCTGGGCAACAAGTGGGAGACACTGTCTCAAAAAAAAAAAAAAAAAAAAAAAGAAAAAAGAAAAGAATTTTTAAGCTGTAGGTCTCATATGGAGAAATATACCTTGAAATCACTCCAAAGAGAAATGAGCCTTTTCCTTAATTATCATAACTGAGTCCACATGTTCATTCCAAGGCCTTGAAATAATCCTTTTTCTTCATATGTATCTGATATGGTTTGGCTGTGTCCCCATCCAAATCTCATTTTTAATTGTAACTCCCACAATTCCCACATGTTGTGAGAGGAACCTGGTGGGAGGTGATTAAATTATGGGGATGGGTCTTTTCCTGGGCTGTTGTCATGACAGTGAATGCATCTCATGAGATCTGATGATTTTAAAAACAGGAGTTTTCCTGCATGAGCTCTCTCTTTGCCTGCCACTGTCCATGTAAGATGTGACTTGCTCCTCCTTGCCTTTTGCCATGATTGTGAGGCCTCCCCAGCCATGTGAAACTGTTAAGTCCATTAAACCTCTTTTACTTCCTAGTCTCGGGTATGTCATTATCAGCAGCATGAAAATGGACTAATACAGTAAATTGGTACGAGAAGTGGGGTGCTACTGAAAAAGACACCCAGATATGTGAAAGTGACTTTGGAATTGGGTAACAGGCAGAGGTTGGAACAGTTTGGAGGGCTCAGAAGAAGACAGGAAAACTTGAGATAGTTTGGAATTTCCTAGAGACTTGCTGAAGGGCTTTGATGAAAATGCTGATGATATCGACAATGAAATCCAGGCTGAGGTGATCTCAGATTGAGATTAGGAAACTGTTGCGAACTGGAGTAAAGGTGACTCTTGCTATGTTTTAGCAAAGAGACTGGTAGCATTTTGCCCCTGCCCTAGAGATTTGTGGAACTTTGATATTCAGAGAGATGAATTAAGGTATCTGGTGAAAGAAACTTCTAAGCAGCAAAGCATTCAAGATATGACTTGGGTGCTATTAAAGGCATTTTTTTTTTTTT